>VDFB02066551.1:0-72071 GCA_007258455.2 Sequoia sempervirens
TTTCAACACCTAATTTCTTGAAAAATATGCATACAGAAGTCTACAAACACACATGCAAAAGGGGAAAAATGATTAAGTGTTAGGTTATAGGGATTTTCCTTGGTCAAATCCCACTTTGGTAATCAAACCATTAATGAAGAAATGGAATCAAATGAACAAGGAAAGATGAATAAACAACATGAAAATGTTCTAAACTCACCACAACCTTGTTGAAGAAATTTGAAGATATGTCAATGGTTGCTAAAAGATGCTTGATTCAATGATGCAAAGTGCTCAAATGCTAATTGAATGCTTAGTGAATGAGGAGATTGCTTGAATGAGTTAGGAGATTGTAGGAGATGTAAAATGAGGAGGAAAACTCATATTTATATACACTTGTGCCTTACTAACCCAATGATACCTCATCATAGGCTGACATAAGGTAATTTTGAATAAAAATCCGAAAGAAAATTTGAAATATTTTGAATTTAGAGCTAAGAGGGACTCATTCACCATCCATAGCGAATGGGTCCCACCTTGGACTTGAAAGTGGGTGTTGGGAATTATCTTGCATTTAATGTTGTTTTTTGGGTTTACATTCAAAAAAATAGTTAATTAAGCCTTATGAGTGCATAAAGGGGTCAAATAAAGCATAAGATAGGTGTAATTAGTGAAATTAAGCCTAGAAAAGCATGAAATATTGTTACAAGACTTTACAACACTTGAAAATAGGACTTGAAAAGTGATGAAAATGTGAATTTTAGTTGAATTATAATGAATAGAGTCTAGAAAAGTGTATAAATGTTTTACAACACTTCATTGAAACACCTTCACAAGACACCATCATTTGAATTTTAAGGACCTAATGTGAATGTTTAAGTCACATTACAACATTAAATCAAAGAAAAATGGACCAAGCATCATGAGATAAAGACCTAAAAGACCATGAAAATTTCCAAGAGCTATTTTTATATGGTACACCATCTCTCCACTCTCTCCATATCTCTCTCCTCCTCTATCTCCATCTCTATCTTCCTCTCTATATCTATCTCCTTGCCCCTCTCTCTCATCATTGCCCTCTCTATCTCTCCCTCTTTCTATCCCTATCTCTGCCTCTCCCCTATTGCAAACATAACATGAGCCAATTGGTAATAGAGCCTGCATATGTTCCTCATTCAAAGGTTTTGTTTCAATCATATTTGAATCCCTATAAGTGGATGCATAGTTGATTTGAAGATGCCGCTTCTCCATTGAGACCTTTGTTGCACAAACAACATCATTTGCTAAATAGCCAACCATTCGACCTCATGTATTACACAAATGTATGCAAAAAATAGAACAAAACTTCCTAATTGACCTTCCACACATCTTTAGCATACCCATTAAACACCAAAGTGTGATTGCTAATTTAAAGTTTTGAAGAGATAAACCCTAGTTTGATGGTTTTGTGTCTATTCTTTTTAATTTATTATAAATTATATTTAATTTCTTGTGTAGTTATTATTATAATTATTTAATTTATTGACCCCCTCCCCCACACACACATATATATTTGTCTTTTTCCCCAACCACAATAACAAGCATTGTGAGGACCAACAATGTCTGGTGCCTAGTCCATTCTGCCTTATCTTTTACCCTAATCACACTTCCGGGTGTCCATTATGTAGAGTAATTTTTGATGTACACTCACTTTCCGCAAAAGAGGAATCTTCGCAAAACTAAATTTCAATATTTTTCCCGACTCTTCTATACAAGGAAACATCACCACTTTATTAACACATAAAAGCATCTCATAATGTATGGTAGACAATTATCTCTCATGAAACAAAAGATAACTCCCTCCCTCCACTTTCAAGGTTGTTGTATGTGGCACAATATACACACCAACACTTACATCCTTCAATATCTAAACATTCAACGGTGACTGGTAGATCGAGCTTTCTTGACGATATTAATAGATCATATGTAGTACAAGTGGCAGTACAAAGATTTAGGATATAATAAATGGTATAGGAACTTGGGTTTTACTCATTCCGTATTCACCAAACTACATTAGCACAAGGCTTAGGAGGATGCCAATCATGCCATAGTATACGTGATTGGCTTGAACATGTAGAACATCCACAGTGTTGAGGAGATGCACATGAGCAGTACCCCGTGCATGAAGGATATTTCAGACAGTATAACTTTATTTTCCTTCTCCTCCTTCCATTTTTTTGGTGGTGGTGGTCCAGTGGAAACTAGACGAGCACATTTGATTTTGGGTCTTATTTTATTTGCAATGCACACTATGTCTGCATCGCCAACCATAGTTATGGTCTTCTCCTTCGTATTAATGTAAATCATATCTATTCCTGTAATCAAATGATAAACCAAAATAAAGATCAAATAATCCTATGGAGGGAATAGTAGAACATAATGAAGCTCCATATCCTTTGTGAATACGAGCTCCATCTCGACTTGACAACATGGTAGACTTCAACAAGAAGAGAGATGAAGGCATAGCTATATGAAAATGGAAGCAACTAATCGATCATGCATAAAACTCAACTAGACTATAGAGCGAATGTGAATCCTAACAATAACAAAAATTATACACACGCTTTTGTTTAAACAAAAAGGAAGATACTATTTCATTGGTATCCTATGACTTTCCTAACTAACTAGGAAATTATTTTTAAGGTACTAGCTATTCAAATTAATCCTCTTGTGTAAGGCATTGTAAGAACTAAACAAACATGATTTCTTGGAGAAGTATATGTTATTGGTAATCTGATTTTGGCTTGGGAAATTAGTGAAAAATACATTGTTTTTGATAAAGGAAAAAATGGGTTTTATAGGGACCCGAAACCAACAAGTTTACAAAAAAAAAAGAGAAGGAGAAAAAAGTCCAACTGAATAAACAAGCTACAATAATAGAAAAAAACTAGAAAAAGCAGCAGCCAGCCTAAAAAAGTCTAGGAAGGTTAATCAAAAAACTAGCCGAAACGCAAGCCAAAAAACCAACAGCAACTAACCCAAAGTCTTCATAACAAACTCAGTCTCTGCCTCCAGGTCCTGCATCTCCTGGACACCCTTCTTGAAAGTTTGAATCATTTGCGGTGTGGGGGGTGTCTTCCTCTTTAGATTAGCCCTAGTTCTCGTTGAAATAGTGAAAAATACATTGTTGATCATATTAGACTTTACTAATATTCAAAAAAATATTAAAATTTCATATTTAAAATGATGTAATGTTTGAAGTTTGTGTCATAAAATCCACACATGTTTACTTGTTAAAACATTTGACTTCTCACTAATTAATAGCTCAATGTCTAAATATTTTACTTTGCAAGACTCCACTAGGTAGGGGTGTCTAATATTCTCATTTTATGTGTACTTAATATCAATGCTCTGGGTAATTTATTGCAAATATCCAATCATTTGAAACTCGTCAAATATTTTGATCCCTTAGGATCTTATTGTAATTAGTGTACACTTTGTATATGAAAACATATTATTTCTAGAAAAAATAGAAAATAAGTTGAATAATATGTTTGATATTTTAAATCTATATTTTTTCATCTAGATCCAAATCAGCTCATCACAAAATTGAGTTTTTGATCTCCCAAGATGGTTCCAATCATTAGTAAATTTTCAAAGATTGGAAAGAAATCAAACATGGAGAGATAACTTGGTACTTAGCATCTTGTGTGGTTTGCAAGTAAGGTTTACTTAGATTTGGAATTGGTGTTTCAAATGACATAGAAAAATTATTTAATTAGAACAACAACCTTCTATGTCTAGCTAGAAAATTTTAAGTAGCTAATAGAATCTTTCCTATCAACCTAAGAAGATTTGAATAAACTAATACAATAATTTATTTAGACCAAATTGGCTACTACTATTAGTTTTAGATCCACTTCTTAGTCTCATTCAATCCTACATAGGTTGAAAGGAATATTACAAATTATTGACTACAATACCCAAGTTTTAAATTTAGTTGCATAATGAATTACTAGATTTGTTAAAAGTGATTAAAGATGGAAATTTTAATTTCAACATAGAATTAATAGAGCTATAGTTAAAGGGAAATAGTGAATTTTTCTTAATCCCCTATCTTAATAGTAAATGAAAGGTTAAATTTTAGACATAAATATCATTTTAAATTGAGTGTTCAAATATGGAAGCCTAAATTTCATTCTAATGGATAATTATTTTCATAGAAAATTTTACATTGCAAGCTACTTGTTTGTGAAAAATTAAAATGTATGATTGTTTCTCTAGATAAATACCTATTTTTTTACTCAAATGAAAATGTTAACCATATTTTGGAGCCACTTTTTTGAGAAACAATGACATACTATTTCTAGACGTACATACTATGTTTTGTCATTAATTATATTTTTTTAATTTTTACAATTTCTATTTTATGTAATATATATTTACTTTTAATTAAAAAATATTATTTATTTTAATGTCCTATTATGCTTGCTATTAGAGAGACCTTGCTATATTTGAATTCTTTATTCACTATAGAAAACAAAGTTGTCTTTTTCCCCAATCATAATAACAAGCCTTGTGAGGAATCTTATTCTTGTGCGTGGTCCATTTTGCCTTTTCTTTTACTCTAATTACAGTTCCAGGTGTCCATTCTGCGTACTAACTTTTGATGCTCGTTTTCCCTAAGAGAGGAATATTCGCAAAAGTAGACTTCAATCTTTTTCTCGAACCTTCTGTATAAAGAAATATTAGTACTTTATTAACACATTAAAGCGTCTCATAATACATGGTAGACAATTATCTCTCGTTAAAGAAAACACAAGTCCCTATACTTACAAGGTTGGTGTATGTAACACAATATACACCCCAACACTTACATCCTACCACATCTAAACATAAAACAGTGACTCGTAGACCTAGTTTTCATGACGATGTTAATATCATACGTAGTACAAGTGGCCATAACGGAGATTCTTGATCTAACAAATAGTACTGGCGCTTGGATTTTCCTCATTCCAGAAATACATTACTTCATTAGCAGGAGACTTAGGAGGATGCCACCCAGACCATAGTACACCCGATTCGCTTGAACATGTAGAACATCCACAGTGCTGAAGAGGTGCACATGAGCAGTACCCCATGCATGGAGGATACTTAGGACATATTATAATCTGGTGTTTCACTTCATCTTTCTTCCCATCCTCTTTCTTACCATCATCTTTCTTTTTCTTCTCATCGTCTTTCTCTTCCTTCTCCTCTGGTTTTGGGGGTGGAGGTGGTGGTCCAGTGGAAACCAGGCGAGCACATTTGATTTTGCGTCTTATTTGATTGGCAATGCACACTGGAACACAACAACACTACCGGAGCAGGAGCCTTCGCATTTGATCCTTAACACAACAACACTGTCGGGGCACATTCAAATTGCAGCTGATCTGATTCGCTCTCCTCCACCAGAGTATATTTGTCAAAGTATATATTTTTATCTCTTTACTGCAAAATTTGTAACGCAGGAGCTTTTAAAAGTTTAGTTTAATTTGTATTTACTATTTTGGTGGGGCTGAAATTTTGGCTTGCTTAATCGAGTGGATAGGAGAAAGGGGGAGTTAGAGAAGGATTCGCCACCTTTATAGTGCTTGCTGCCAGTAAGGTAAAACAAGAAAAATTTTCTTGGAGAGGTTGTTGCCAGTAAGAAGAAAGAAGAATGAGCTTGGGAAAAGCAAGCAAATCTAATTTTATAGCCTTAGATTTCTGAAACAAACTAATCCATTTCATGTATATTATGTAATCTTTGTATTCCACAAGGAGACATTAGTTGAAGCACCGGCCTTTACACTACGTAGAAAGTAGAGTTTTGAATGCAGCTTGAAGGATGGGTGAGGATGTCAAAAGAGAATGTGTAAGTCTGTAAAAAAACATGCGCATGTTCCAGGTAAGTCCATGTACTTTCTAAAACCAACTTAGGATATTTATGGAGAACAAATTTTATCATCAAACGAGTAGGCTTTTCCCATGAAGAGCAAATTATTATCATCATTGCACATGAAATTATGGGCAACGAGTAATTGACCCTGAAACTCTATTAGATAAGATTTACATATCATTTTTATGTCAGAAACTGATTCTTTCACAATATTACAGGTGGTCTATGAATACATTGATGCTTCCTGGGCGTACTACAATGAGGTAAATAATTTCTGGAATACCCATTTGAAGAAGAAGCTCAACAGATTGGGAACAGATGGCAGTACCCACAAAACTCTTGGAAACTGCACTAAAAAGGAGATGGCAACTAACGAATAAATTGTGTTTTTCTTTATGAAATGCTGAGATGCCAAGCAACTTTTGAAATATTTTCCATAATGGCAAACAAATAAGATAAATTTATTAGCATTCTTCTTAGATTGATATTCTCTATTTTGATTACTGATATTCTCTATTTTAATGATAGATTGTCTATTTTGATGATGTACTAAGTGTGACCTAAATCTGATAGTGATATTCTCTATTCTAGTGATAGACTATGTGCCATCTAGAACATGAATTAAAATTATATACAATTTGATTTCACAGGAAAATGGTAGCAAGAGTTTTTGAGAGGCTTTGAGGAATTTTATTGGGTATTGGGTTTTGAGGAATTTTGTCTATTTTCTCTAGTTTAGGTTAAATTCACTGTATTGGTTTTTATTTTCAGTTTACCCTCGTAGCAATCTATTTTTATCCACTCAAGGTTATAGAATCTATTAAAATATATGATTTTGAAGGTCTCTTCACTTTGTGCTTAGAGATAAAGGGGCAATTCTTCCCGCGATCTTCTTTCCCTTTTTATAACAAATCTTTGTTTAGTATTATATTGGGAGAAGTAGGCTTTCATTATTTGATATAGATTTAACAAGTTCTACATGTTTTTTAGTCATATGTCCAGACCTATAATGTCTAGACCTGTAATGTTTGGTGTGTATATTATGTATGTACAAGTCCCATTGACCACTCTTTAGATATTTGTGGACTTGAGTATTTTTTCTTTCTTTTTCTATTTCAGAGCTTATACTTAGTATTTATCTTGTGAGAAATAGGTTTCCATTCTCTTATAGAGATTTAACAAGCTCTATTTTTTTTCTACAATAATATGTTGTTTGATTTTTTCATTTTTCAAGCTTTACAGGTTATGACAAGGCAAGAACTGTCTTGTGGCATTTTTCATTTATAAAGGAAGCAAACTTTATAATTGAAAGCATTCACAATATAAAGGAAGCCTTGCCTGAGATTTGGGAAGAAAATGAGAGCTTTGAAACTTTTGAACTCATTGAAACTATTGTAGATGCATAAAATATCTCATTCTAGAGAATGAATCATTGTCATTTAGGGTTTTTCTTCCTATTAGAGGAATATCTTCCTCATTTCTATGATAGATCGAATTGTATAAAATCTTTGGGGATGACAACCCTTCTATGTAGCATCTTTTTAATCTATGTAAAATTGATGTTATCAATAGATTAACTTTTCATGTATGAAATTTTATCCTCTTAAAGAATAACATCAAATGACTTTTTCCCTTTCTACTTCATGTTCTCCCCAAAGCATCTTATTACGTGGTGGCCAAATGTTTTTCTCTTTAACAAAATAGAATTTCTTATTTTTTTTGATATGGTTGGTTGTGATCTTGCTAACATAAGATAGTTTGTAGTGTTATTACTAAAAACAAAGTATGCACTTGAAATTGTGCTACTACTAAATGGAAACAAGTAAAAGAGAAAATGAGTACCACATAACAAGTAATAAGTAAACAAAGATATGCCAAAATAAAAGTTCATAACATAAAGAAGAAAACACATGGGTGATAATGGACAAATATGACTTAGAGCATAGAAATGTTATAGTGTAGGTAATGTTATTGTCCTATATCAACATCCAAAGAAACATGAAAGTATGGGTGAGAAAAAGAGAGATAGTCTCAATCACATGCACTAGTATCCAAAGTATTACAAAGAAGAAATTGAATTTCTAAAATGTTGGATTCACAAAATAGTAGTAATTCTTAATTTTATGCATCATCCTCAAAATATACAAATATACACTCAAAACATACCTAGATGGTTATAAATCACATAAAGTATTATATGTATACTAACACAAAGTCTATGTAATAGGTAGGCAATAACATTTGTATTATTGACAAAATATGTTCCACAATTTTTTTGGGTTCATCTACCAAATTAATGCCATCATCATATGAACGGGGGAGGGGTACATTATTAGAAGATAGTGATGGCACCTATATCAATTAGGTGTTGTATTTATTTTTTAGTGCTTTGCATTGATTAGTAAAATGAACTAGCACTTAATCATATACACAAGAGAGAGGTGTTGAATGAAAATTCTTAGGACCTTTCTTATTCACATGAGGAAGTAGGATGATCAATTGAGATTCTAAAAGAATGGATAAGACATGTTTAGGGAGGTCACCATGATGTGTATAGGATCATTGGTTATGTTTGGATGAAATGAAAGAAGTTCAGTTACTTAATAGGGGCTTGCAAAAAAATACAAGTTATTATTTTCAAAAAGGAAATGGTACCAAAGGGGTAGTGAGTAAAGAAGGTGGAGCAATGAAATGGTTAGGATTTTTGTCAGTAAGGGGTGGCTTGTTTATAGGGGGAATATAGGGTTGAATTATATATTTGTTAAAATAAGGTGAACTATTACAAATTTTAATGCTCTAAGAAGTATGCAAATCTAATTTTATCAATGCAACATTGGGTTCATAAAGATACAATGTGAAAGCCTAAAATTAGCAAATAGAAATTAGTTAACCATATGGTATGATTGGAAAACACATTGGGGTTGTAAGTGATATTCCTATGCTTGTTCTAAGATCAAGGGTGGAGAGCTTGAGAAGGATTTGCAAGTGTGGGATACATAAAACTAATCAAATTGACCTAAGGGCTGACTAATCAATTGGGTTGTTAAGTGTAGAGGATTTTACAATAGTATGTGGGTTGTAGGTTTCATAACACCTAGTGTTTTCCACCATGTAATTATTGTAATGAAAACCTTTTTCTATTTAGAGAGTACAAATGTAATGAAAGGAACCTTCAAAATTTACAACTTTTACTTAGGTAAAAATTATGCTTTAATTTCTTCATATGATGAAAAAAATGCACAAAATAATTGTAAGTTGGAAAAACATAGTGGGTTGTGAGTGATATGATTGTGCTTGTTCTAAGCTCAAGGGTGGAGAGCTCGAGGAGGAGTTCTAGGTGGGGGATACATAAAACTAATAAAATTGATCTAAGGGGTGATTAACCAATTGGGTTGTTACTTGTAGAGGGTTTTATAACAATACATGGGTTGCAGGTTTCATAACACACAGTGTTTTCCAACTTGTAATTTTATTAAATAATAAAAATGTAATGAAAAACCTTTTGTTATTTACATAGTTGGAATGTAATGAAATTCACCTTCAAAATTTATAACAAGTCTTAGAGTAAAACTTATGTTTGAATTTCTCCATATGTTTGAAAAATAAATGACTTTTCATAAGGAAATAATTGACAGGGGATAGTGTGTTTTCCAAAATTGTAAATAATGTGAGCATTTTTTTGTTCCAATTAGATGAAGAAAGTGAAATGCCATTTTTATTATACCAAATATTTGTTCTAAAATTTGAAGGTGGAATTCATTACATCCTTGGTGCGTATGAAAAAAAAAAAATTCATAAGAAAATAATTGACAGGGGATAGTGTGTTTTCCAACACTGCAAATAATGTGAGCATTTTTTTTGTTCCAATCAGATATGAAGAAAGTGAAATGTTATTTTTACTATACCGAAGAGTTGTTCTAAAATTTTAAGGTGCACACGAGGAATACTAAGGTTTGGAAGCAGGTTGTAAGAGGTGGTCTGGTTCCATTTTTGGAAAAACTTAATGGGCCTAATATTATGGCTACAGACTATTTTGAGAAGAACTAGAACAATGGAGAAATAATCCTATTTGGGAGAAAGGTGAAATTGGATGAGAAAATTATAGGAGAGGTGATTGGAATGTCCATTGAGGGTGTGAAGTTTTATCACGACAGAAGTTTTTCTGACGAGGTAGTAATCAAATCCCCTAAGAAGGAAAAGGAGAAAATGAAACTGGTCAAAATTTCCAACAACTATTTTGAAATAGACACCATCAAGGTGCTGTGGAGAAAGGTGCTTCATGTCATAATGGAGTATATTACCCTAGATGAGAGATTTACTAGAGTTTATGGTCATCATTTTGCTATCCTTAACCACTTCCGCCATAAGGTACAAATTTCTCTACCTCATTATCTATTTTGTTTGTAGACCAATAGTCTTGAGAACCATAAGAAAAATCCCAAGAGATACCCTATTCTTCATCCTGGTCTTATTAGGTTAATATATGAACACTATCAAAACATGTCTGCTTTATCCAAAATGGTTCCCTCCACGGTGTCTGAGGACTCTGAAACGAACAGTGGTGGTTTAGAGTATCAGCCTAACCAGGAGAGAATTGTTGAAGCCCACTCGTCCCCTGTGCTGTCTGGTAAGAAAACCTAGGCTAGTAAACCCTAGCTTGCTAAAGCTAACCCTGAGACCTACCCCGACTGCCCGGTCCCCTTAAAGAATCCCACACTCAAGGGATCCCTTGCCGATAAGTTGGTTTCCTACTCTACAAACTCTTTGGAGGACAAAATTGAGAACCCTAAAGCTAGCAGAAACTTTGTGTCTACCCCTCCTTGCTCTTTCAAAGTTGATGGTATTAGATTTCCTAGCTCCCCCAATCCAGATGATGTTAACCTCATTTTAGACCGGGTTTAGTCTGGCAATATTCTTGCCTCTGTCAGAAATGGTGTTGGTGATATTTTTAGGGTTTTGAAATGGGCCTATCAAGAAATTAATGATCTTAATCACAGAAATAGGGTTCTAAATAGCAACTTGGAGGAACTGGAATTGAAATTGTTTGCCCTTAGTAATGAAGAAGGAAAATGGAAAAAGAACAATACTAGAACAGGAGAAGATGACACTGAGAACAAGTATAAGACTCTTGAAGCTTAAATTGTCAAAATAAAAAATGACATGAAAATTGTTGTGGAACAAAACCATAAAATGGCTAGGCACAATGCCATCATCATCAATGCAATGTCTAAAAGGTTGGAAAAGTCACAACAAGGCTCCTTGGTTGTTGACCTGGAAAAGGACAAGGATAAAAGCAAGAATGAGGACCAAGGTATATCGAAAAGGACCTGTGCCAACCTTAAGAGGAAAGCGCATCCTACTACCCAAATGGTCCAGATCTTAAAGAGGGTGGTTCAGGAAATGAATGATTTGGAAGCTGAGATTACAAAAACTTTAAAGTCCCATATTTAGTTGCTGTTGACATTTTGTCTAGTCTTTTTGGGTCTTTTCTATGGCCCTTGCTAGCTTTTTTGGTGGCTGTGGCTTTGTCTTTTTGTTGTTGTCTTTACAACCTTTCTACTTATGGTGTCTTTGATGATCTTATCTTATGTTTGTAAACTTTTTGGTTTCGGGTTTTTTCCTCTTTCAAAAACTGATAGGGGATAATGTGTTTTCTAACATTGCAAATAATGTGAGCATTTTCTTGTTCCAATCATATGAAGAACTTGTGAAATGCCATTTTTACTATATCAAAGAGATGTTCTAAAATTTGAAGGTGGACTTCATTACACTCTTAGTGCATATGAAACAAAAACTTTTCAGAAGGAAATAGCTGGTAGGGGACAATGTGTTTTCCAACACTGTAGATAATGTGAGAATTTTTTTGTACCAATGATATGATGAAAGTGAAATGCCATTTTTATTGTACCAAAGAGTTATTCTAAAATTTGAAGGTGGAATTCATTACATTCTTGGTGTGTATGAAACAAAAACTTTTCATAAGGAAATAACTGATAAGGGATAGTGTGTTTTCCAACACTACAAATAATGAGCATTTTTTTGTTCCAATCAAATGAAGAAAGTGAAAGGACATTTGTAATATACCAAAGATTTTTTATAAAACTTACAAGTGGACTTCATTAAATTATTGGTGTGTACGAAACAAAAAAAATTCATAAGAAAATAAATGACAAGGGATAGTGTGTTTTCCAACACTACAAATAATGTGAGCATCTCTTTGTTCCAATTAGATGAAGAAGTGAAATTCCATTTTTACTGTACCAAAGAGTTGTTCTAAAATTTGAAGGTGGACTTCATTATATTCTTGGTGCATATGAAACAAAATACTTTTCATAAGGAAATAATTGACATGGCACAGTGTGTTTTCTAACACTAAAAATAATGTGAGCATTTTTTTGTTCCAATAAGATGAAGAAAGTGAAATTCCATTTTTACTATACCAAAGAGTTGTTCTAAAATTTTAGGGTGGAATTCATTACATTATTGGTTCATATAAAACAAAAAAAAATCATAAAGAAATAATTGACAGGGTACAATGTGTTTTTTAGCACTGCAAATAATGTGAGTAGTTTCTTGTTCCAATCATATGAAAAACTTGTGAAATACCATTTTTACCATATCAAAGAGTTTTTCTAAAATTTGAAGGTGGAATTCATTAGATTCTTTGTGCATACGAAACATAAACTTTTCATAAGGAAATAATTGATAGGGGACAGTGTGTTTTCCAACACTGCAAATACTGTGAGCATTTTTTTGTTCCAATCATATGAGAAAAGTGAAATGAAATTTTTACTATGCTAAAGAGTTTTTCTAAAATTTGAAGGCACAAAATTCATTACATTCTTGGTGTGTATGAAAAAAAAAATCATAAGGAAATAACTGACAAGGGATAGTGTGTTTTCCAACACTACAACTAATGAACATTTTTTTGTTCCAATCAAATGAAGAAAGTGAAATGATATTTTTACTATACCAAAGAGTTGTTCTAAAATTTGAAGGTGGAATTCATTACATTTTTGGTGTTTACGAAACAAAAAAATTTCATAAGGAAATAAATGACAAGGGATAGTGTGTTTTCCAACACTACAAACAATGTGAGCATTTTTTTGTTCCAATCAGATGAAGAAGTGAAATGTAATTTTTATTGTACCAAAGAGTTGTTATAAAATTTGAAGGTGGACTTCATTACATTATCGATGTGTACGAAACAAAAACATTTCATAAGGATATAATTGACAAGGGACAGTGTGTTTTCCAACACTACAAATAATATGAGCATTTTTTGTTCCAATTAGATGAAGAAAGTGAAATGCCATTTTTACTATACCAAAGACTTGTTCTAAAATTTTAGGGTGTACTTCATTACATTCTTGCTACGTATGAAACAAATTTTTTTTTATAAGGAAATAATTCACAGGGGATAGTGTGTTTTCCAACACTGCAAATAATGTGAGCATTTTTTTGTTCCAATCATATCAAGAAAGTGAAATATCATTTTTACTATAACCAAAGAGTTGTTCTAAAATTTGAAGGTGGACTTCATTACATTGTTGGTGTGTATGAAACAAAAACTTTTCATAAGGAAAAATAAATGCACATAATAATCGTCAATTGGAAAACATAGTGGGTTGTGAGTGATATGGTTTTGCTTGTGCTAAGCTCAAGGGTGGAGAGCTTGGGGAGCAGTTATGGGTGGGGGATACATAAAACTAATCCAATTGACCTAAGGGCTGACTAATCAATTGGGTTATTACATGTAGAGGGTTTTACAACAGTATGTGGGTTGCAAGTTTCATAACACCTAGTATTTTCCAACCTATAAGTATTGTAATGAAGACCTTGTGTTATTTAGAGGGTACAAATGTAATGAAAGGAACCTTCAAAATTTACCACAATTGTTACTTAGAGTAAAAATTGTGCTTCAATTTCTTCATATGATGGAAAAGCAAATGCACAAAACAATCTCAGGTTGGAAAACATAGTGGGTTGTGAATGATATGATTGTGCTTTTTCTAAGCTCAAGGGTGGAGAGCTAGGGGAGGAGTTGCAGGTGGGGGATACATAAAAATAATAAAATTAACCTGAGTGGTGACTAACCAATTAGGATGTTATGTGGAGGGTTTTACAACAATATGTAGGTTGTGGGTTTCATAACACTTAGTGTTTTCCAACTTGTAATTAGTGTAATGAAAACCTTTTATTATTTAGAGAGTACAAATGTAATGAAAGGAACATTCAAAATTTACCACAACTGTTACTTAGAGTAAAATTTATATTTCAATTTGCTCATGTGATGGAAAAATAAATACACATAATAATTGTAGGATGGAAAACACAGTGATTTTTGAGTGATATGTTTGTTCTTGTTCTAACCTCAAGGGTGGAGAGATTGGGGAGGATTTGGAGGTGGGGGATATATAAAACTAATCAATTTAACCCAAGGGGTGAGTAAGCAATTGGGTTGTTATGTGTAGAGGGTTTTACAATAGTATGTCAATTGCAGGTTTCATAACACCTAGTGTTTTCCAACCTACAATTATTGTAATGAAAACCTTTTATAAGTGGTTAATTAGAGCATTATACCTTATTGTCATTTGAGTTACAAAATTTTGATAAGTTTGGTAAATTGAGTAACAAAAATGACAATTAGGGGCAATAAAAAATAATAAAAAATATTTAAAAAAAAAGTATTTCTAGGATAAAAAAAATCAATATCATTTGGAGAGAGATAGGGTATGTGAGGTAGGTATAGAGAGAGTTTGGGAGAGAGGGAGGTCAAGGTTGAGAGAGGTTGTGTGTGTGTGGGGGGCGGGGGGGGAGGGAGAGAGAGGGGGAAGGAGGGAGATAGGGAGTGGTAATGTGGGAGGGATAGAGGTACATCTAGAAAGAGGGTAGGAGAGGTATGTATAGAGAGATTGAGAGAGAGGGAAGGATGGAGGGAAGTAAATAGGGATAATGGGAGGGGTATGTGGAGAGAGGTTGTGTGTGTGTGTTTATATAAAGAGAGGGATCTAGGTAGAGTGGGGGAGGTAGAGAGAGGTGGTGTTTGTGAGAGAGGAGGGGAGGGAGAGGTACAAAGAGAGGGTAGGTAGAGTGAGGGAGATGTGGGGTGGGAGGGATAGAGAGGGGGAGAGAGAGGATGGAGTGAACAATAAAGGGATGGGTAGATGGAAAGAGAGATCTATGGGGGAAAGAGCCCGAAAAAGGTCCTAAGAATTGTCATTCAATACCTCTCTTGTGTATATATTATTTTAACAATATATAATTCAAATTTATACTCCCCTTATAAATGAGCCACCCCTTATTGATAGAAATATTCACCATTTCATTGCTCCACCTTCTGTACTCACTACCCCTTTGGTACCATTTCCTTGTATTGAAAATAATTTCTATTTCTTGCAAGCCCCTATCAAGTAACCAACCTTCTTTTATTTCATCCAAACATAACCAATGATCCTATACACAACATGGTGACCTCCCTAAACATGTCCTATCCATTATTTTATAATATCAATTGATCATCCTAGTTCCTCATGTGAATAAGAAAGGTCCTAAGAATTGTCATTCAACACCTCTCTTGTATATATCATTAAATGATAATTTTTCTAATCAATGCAAAGCACTAAAACATAAAACAACAACACCTAATTGATATAGGTTCCATCAATATCTTATAATAATATACCCCTCCCTTGTTCATATGATGATGACATTAATTTGATAGATGAACTTGAAAAATTTGTGGCACATCTTTTGTCAATAATATAAATGCTATTACCTACATTTTGCATAGAATTTGTGGTAGTATACACATCTTTTGTATACAAATGTTTGTATTATTATAATGAAAAACTTTTATAATTGGTTAATTGGAGCATTATACCTTATTGTCATTTGTTACAAAATTATGATAAATTTGGTAAGAGAGAGATGGGGGAAAGAGGGACAATCATATCACTCAAATTTGGTAAGGGAGAGAGGGAAAGAGGGAGTGAACAATAAATGAAGGGGTAGATGGAAAGAGAGAGATGGGGAAACAGGGAAAAAGGGATGGAGAGGAAGGTTAGAAGGGATAGTGAGAGATGAGAGATAGAGAGAAGTATTTCCAATTGTATTTGTCCCATAGAATTCTTAAGTTCAAGAATCTTTGACTTCATTTGTTCAAAACCACCTATAGCATCATCTCTCACTTTCTTTGCTTGCAAAAATTCATATGCAATATAAAACCTCTTGAATTTATCCACTTTTGTATCTCCATTTTCCCAATGCACATACTGCACACACACCTTCCTCAACTTCTCAAGAACAGGAAGAATCTCTTCAGTAAATACATTATCTATCTTGTATAAAGAGAATACTTACACTATGATAGAGGGGAATGGTGAAAAATGTTTTGGAAGAATGATAATATATAATGTATTGACTTAAGAGATTATTCTTGCTCTTGCAAATTTGAGGAAGGAGCATGTGCACAATGTGCAATGGGCCAATAGAAATGCAAAACTAGAGGCATCAAGTACTAGAATACATGAAATGAAAAAGGAATCTTCTCTAAAACACAAGAAAAGAAGAAGACCAAAGTGAATGAGATAGAACATTTATTGACTAAAAAGATTCTTTCCACTCTTGAGAAGTTGAGGAAGGTGCGTGTGCAGTATGTGCAAGGGGAAAATGTCAATGCAAAAGTGGATAAAGTCAAGAGGTTTTGTATTGCACATGAATTTGTGCAAGCAAAGAAAGTGAGAGATGATGCTATAAGTGGAGTTGAAAAAATGAAGTCAAATATTCTTGAACTTAAGAATTCTACAGAACAAATACAATTGGAAATAGATTATAAGGAAAAGGAAAAATTAGATCTTAGTGCAAAAAAAAGAGAATCAATTGGGTGGAGATATGAAAATATTATCTAAAAAGGTAGACACATTTAGGAGAGATGGGTATAGAGAGAGTTAAGGAGAGAGGGGGGTCTGGGTGGAGAGAAGTTGTGTGTGTGAGAGGGAGAGAGGGAAGGTGGAAAGAGAGAGAGAGGAGAAAGAGGGACAAAGGGAGGGAGAGGAAGGTTAAGAGGGATGGTGAGAGATGAGATATAAAGAGATAGGGGGAAGGAGATATAAATGTAGTCATAAGGTGGGAGGGATAGAGGTATAGGGGGTGGGAGAGGTATGCATAGAGAGAGTGAGAGAGAGGGAGGGAGGGATAATGTGAAGCATAGGTGGAGAGAGGTTGTGTGTTTGTGAGGGAGAGAGAGAGAGAGGGAACTTGAGGTGAGGGAGATGGGGAGTGGTAGGGTGGGAGGGATAGAAGGACCCATAATGGACTTAGTAGGAGGGGGGAGATGGACTATTGATTTTGCATCTACAAGATGATCATCAACACATTTTTCCTCATCCCCACTACTCTAGAGATAGAGATAGGTATAGAGAGAGTTAGGGAGAGATGGAGGGAGGGGTAGGTGGAGAGATGGTATGTGTGTGAGAGGGAGAGAGGGGGGATGAGGGAGAGAAAGAGGGAAGGAGGGGGATAGGGAGTGGTGGGGTGGGAGGGGTATAGTGAGGGAGAGGAGGGAATGAGGGAGATATGGAGTGGTGGGTTGGGAGGGATAGGTATAGATAGAGTTAAGGAGGGAGGGATGAAGGGGTAGGTGGTGAGTAGTTGTGTGTGCATGTGAGGGAGAGGAGGGAGAGAGGGCTGGAGGGAGATAGGGAGTGGTAGGGTGGGATGCAATACTTCCTCATGATATGTACCTATCTTAAATTTTAACAAACATTGCCCACTTACTAGTACCTTATGTTATTTTTACAATTGTGAAAATTTATATGGATTTGGGTATTTTAACCTTTTCAATTTTAACTTATCAACCATCTCTTTTGGTAATAAAATATCTTTACTACCATTGTTCATGTTGAATATATAGAACTTATATTTAGTCTTTTATAGATTTCTAAAGAGACTTCTCCTTTGTACTAGTTCTTTATCATTACAATCAGTGTTTAACAAAACTATTTTCATGATCAATGACTCACCTCTCTCTAACTTATTTATTCGGATTTATCATTTGCTTGAATCTTCATAAGCATTGTTAACTATTTATTGTTCAAGAGTTGTACCTATGAGTTTTTTTTCTAGATTGCATGATGTTCAATGTCTATTTTGTCTTGTTTTAATTCAAGTCTAAAAAGCTCAATTTTATTAGATGTGTGGTGTTATGAGATGTATATTGTAGTAGGATTCATGAGTAGAAGACTAAAATTCACCAATCAGCGAAGGAAGTAAAAGATAAGAGGAAGAGTTTATCATCAAAAGAAGAGGAAGCTAATGTTGTTGAGAGAGAGATGCAATCTAAAATACATGAAGTTGAGAAAATAAATACAACAATGGAAGGTGTTTCCTATGAAGAAGGGCACGTAGATACATTAGAAAAAGAGCATTTGCTAGAATCTAAGGCAATTCTGAAGTTGAAGGCTAATTGCAGGTTGGAAAACACTAGGTGTTATGAAACTTGCAGCCCACATAATGTTGTAAAACCATCTACACATAAAAAACCAATTGGTTAGTCACCCCTCAGGTCAATTTGATTAGTTTTATGTATCCCCCACCTGGAAATCCTCCCCAATCTCTCCACCCTTAACCTTAGAATAAGCATAGTGAAATCACTCACAACCCACTATGTTTTCCAACCTACAATTATTTTGTACATTTCTTTTTCCATCATATGAGGAAATTGAAACACATTTTTTACTCATTCAACTACTCCTTATGCCATAAAGATAAAAATTAGATAATCTGAGAGAGAAATAGATATTCTATGTACCTTGATCTTCCCTTTTCAAATTTTTGTGAGAGTTCCAACGTCCAACACAGGCGAGTTCAAGAAATATATTGTGTAATGCTTGTTTATATAGGCTTAGGGATATCATAATCTATTGCAGTTGACTAGTGAGAACAACCCCCATAGTTTCAATTGATTGAGAAGAGAAAATATTAGATCATCGGAACCAATGCCAAAGTTCATTGAATTGCAACCAACTTCTCGTTGTAGAAAGGAAGGGATTGCCACCCAGGGACAAATGTAAAGATCAAATGGATCGAACCCAAGGACTATCTATCTGGGAAGGAAGGGTTTTTGATGAATTCCCATTCGATCCCATGGACACAAGGATTCTTGATACAAATATTCACATGAATTATAGTTCAATTTCCTTCTCTTCTCCAAGATGCATTTAGATTACATTACCTTAGGGGATTCAAGTGATCAAATAGTTTTAGAGAGGGAATTTCATGAGAGCAAGTGTGAAAAGAGAGGCATTGATGGATTGAACTTGCTGAGAGTAGTTGATAATCCATCCATTCGATTGACCCAATCATGAGTAGGTAAAAGAGAGGTCCTTTTGGGCTTCAAGCGTTTACTGCATGTGAATGTGAAGGGTTGAAATCGTTTGAAATAATCCAAATGCATTTCAGTATTAGATCATTTGGCTTGTGCACACGATTGTGAAGGGATTCAAGTGTTTCCAACACCATGGTACAAAAATTCATTTGACTAGTGGACAATATGGACACAATTGGCATGGTGGTGGCATTTGTAAAAATCTAGCTTTTTGTTTAAACTTTTCAAACACCCCCTTCGTCCATTTCCATTTGTGTCTATTTACCTCCCTTGACTTTCACTTGCATTTATGTATGGTTTCATGCATTTTTGTATGTACATAGGTACATTTTTTCTACACTTTACCCGTCTCCTAGAGTAATATGCAAATGGATAAATAATTTCTAAATTTGTAAGTTTGATGACAGTATTTAGTATTTTAATCATAAGAATGTAATATATATAGATTTAAATTATATGAAAGGAGAGATTTTGAGAAAACTACAAATAAAGGTATGTCTAAGTATTATAAGGAAATTTTTAATTGTTGTAAAAATTATTTGATAGTAGAATTATTATTCAAATTTAGGTCTTAATATAAACTACAATCTATCATACAATATAATTGTAAAAATAAAAAATGATATGTGCTTTTTATTAAGTTCTTTAATCTAGAGTTTAAATATGAAGAAAATGTTCAAGTAAATATTAAAGACTCTTTTAGGGGTGATCTTTTGGTGAAATGGTGGGGCTTCTTGTCTATATTGTCAACAACTAAAGTTCAAACCTTGCATGGTTACTCTCTACTATGTCAACAATTGAAGGGCCCCCAAGATCTTGTATCTTGCGTTACCCATAGGATGAAGAGTGGGGAATTTCTATTTTTCCCAAGGGTACATCCCTGGCTTAATTTTTAGAGTGTTGGAAATCAAAATCACATTTGAAATTTCAATGGATCACAATCAAAATTTTAAAATTTGATGCATGGTTGGTGCGGAAGGCTCAAATTATGGTGCCTGAAATAGGGTTGTCAAGCACAATGGGGAGATCGCATGAAGATCTTCAACTTGGGTTTCAAGCAAGGATGGTAGGATTGGTGTAGCAAAGATTCCCCCCTTCACTATAGGAGCCAATGCAATCCCTCTAGGAAGGAGTTCTAACTCCTCCCAATCTTGGAAAAGTATGAGTTCTACACTGAGGTTTGGATAGGCTAGGGTTTTTCACAAATTTGGTCATGGGAGGATGGGGTATCAACAAAATTAAGTTGCTAGGCTTGGAAAAAAAGATTGATATTTTGGGAGATTTTTGAAGAGTGAGGAAATTAGTGTCGCACTTGAAGGAGATGGATTTATTTGCAAAATGGGTTGGTTGGGGGCTTCTAAAATCATAGATATGCAAATGGTGGACATATCTTTGGGGGACAAAGGTAATGGTAAAATCCATTTCAAATGATTTTTTCATGGTTGAATGCATCTCATTAGACTTGAAAAAGGAAATAATGGAAGCATGACCTTTAATGATAGATGGGGTGGGCTTTTATATTAAGGATTTGGAGCCAAACTTTGTTTTGTTCACCCATAAGCTAGGCGAGACACCTAGGCAAGACACCTATGTAGGCCATACTATTTAATCTTCCCTCTGAATATTGGAATGAAGAATCACTCAGACTAATAGGAGAATAATTGGGAACCTTTATTAGGGTTGATGATTTTTTCCAAAGGGGCTCAACTTGACTATTACACTAGATTCTACATAGACATTGATTTGAAATCTAGTTGTTGGGAGGAACTAAAGATTATTATAGAGAAAGGGTGTTGGAAGCAAAAAATTGAGGTGGAAACCTTTTTAGTAGTGATAGGACCTATAACAAAAATAGCAAGCACATATCTTTGGACCAACGATTTTTTTAGTGGCTAATATTCACCAATTGATTAATAGTTGAAATTTGGGAATCCAAAATTGGCTAATAGTCTTAGCTATAATGTGACTTAAATTGCCACATTTTTACAAAATTTTATTATTGTCTTATTTAAATCGCCAAATGATTTATTTTATTAAAAAATTGAACTCAAGAATCTGCAACAATATTCAATACATGATTATAATAGATTCGCCTAAATTTAATAAATTATAATATAAATCTATATTAATTCACCAATAGTATATCATAATTATTAGTTGCTCTAGGACCATATTTCTAATCTTTAGTTTCCACCATTGATTTAAAATATAATTTGATGGCACTTGTTGTATTCCATGAGGTAAACTGTACTCATGATCTGTAATTCTCATGGGGCCCACAATTTTAGATCTCATGAGCATTATAGATTGTGGGTACATTTTACTTTGCAAAGTACAATGAGGGTCATTAGATCAATGATCTAAAAGTAATTTTGAGCCCCATGAGAATTACTGATTGTGGGTATATTTTAACTTGTAGAATACAATGAAGTCTATTATATTATATTATAAGACAATTGTGTCAAGTAAATATTATAGTCTACCCCTTAAACCCATCAATAATTTCAACCCTCAGGCCCCTAATTTAACATGAGAATTATTTTTAGACTAGATGGATTTGCCATCATAATTAATGCATTTTTCTATTATTTCTCAAGATTCACCAAAAAATTCTACAAAATTTTAGTGATGTAAAAAAATCACCAATAAAATTAATACTTTTTCAAAATAAAGGAAAGATTCGCCAATAGAAATTAATATTTTTCCCTAAAAAAAATGAAAGATACACCAAGATTTTATATCATTTTTTAGGGGGTTTCTTAAAGTTATCACTGCTTTGGAAAAAGCCATATCCTAGTCACCCAGTTCAAGGTAGATGAAAGATGATGGAAAGAACAAACACTGTGAAATGTACCTCCCACTTCTTGTTAGGCTCTCTCACCTAGAGGGGAAAACTTAGAAGACTCCATGGAGGTTGTTAAGGATCCTTTGCAAGTAGTCTCAGATGGAGGTAGTGAAGTAGAAGTCATCAAGTAATATAATATCCTAGTTAATGCAAGAGAAGAAGACATCTACAACCATCCGATTATGTGAGAGGGGTGGGTCAATTCCTTCTTGTTGTGTGTGCAAGTTGACTCCAAACAGTGCCTCAAAATTCTCTAGAGATGCCTAACCATCTTCTTACGATTGCACACAATAATGGAATCTCACAAAATACAATAATGTTAACTTAAATTGAATTGAAAAAATCTTCAATCCATGCTCTGATACTATATAAGAAACTATGAAAATCTAGGAGATAAAAGACAAGCATAATGAACAACAATGCATAGATTGTATTTAGTTGACCCAAGTTACATTAAGTACAAAGCCTTCCATATATAGGCAAGTATGAGGCAATCCACCTATGAGGTGGATTGACAAGTTCCCCATGAAGTAGCAAAAAAGAGTAGACAAGTTTCCTATAGGTGTCAACCTTAGGAACTCTTGGAATGTGCAAACCACAACCCCTATGACTGAGTCCTCAACCTTGTGTTTGAAGCATTGAGTAACCTTTGAGGTGATATCACACTAACATTAATACAATTGTTCTTGTGTGTAATTTCATATTAATCATTGTTTGTGGAATATTTGGTACACATCTAGTTATTTCTTTTATTGATGTCCATGTGTATTTATTTTAGGATTACTCCTTTGTTTCTCTTTTGCAAAACCCCTTTTCTATCCATCCTATCACAAATACTCTATTTATATAAAAAAAATGTTTGAATAATTATGCACTCAATAGTCCATGTAAAAATATACATTCTTATTTATTATATCTAAGGGACCATTAGGTGGTTGTGTGGAAGTATAACTTGAACTCATTTGAATTTTAATCCCTTTCAAAAAGGTTGAGTTTTATAGAATGTGCACATTTAATTTATCATAAAAATATATATTTTATTTTCAAACTCACATAATTTATGTAAGTTGTTCTCTATTACAATTTAATTAACCTTTACTTTATAGAACTTGAAAGATGTGATTATATGTGTAAACATGCACATATATTGATACATTATCAAATTTTTACTAGTATAATTTTATATAATAGTATTTTTGATATTCCTAATTAGAAATATAAGTATATGACATCATATAAACTATTGACATATTGCCATATACTCATATTTAGGAGTCCTTTCTACTAGAAAATAATAAATTAAATTATTATATTAATTTAAATCTAGAAAATTACCATTAATTATTCTTTATTATTTAATAGAATTTTTACATGTGATTTGAAGCTTAAAAAATGATCAATTCTAAAATATTATTAAGAAAATATGACAATTAATATTACAAATATAATTTATTTTTAGAAGTATTTAATAGTATGACATTAACTAATTTTAACATGCATTTCCTTTAAAAATATGTGCACATAAGAACCATGAATTATCACAATTTTTTTTACAAAATTTGATAACAAACACTTCAAGAGTCTTCATAAAAAAATGTTTAGTTTTAGGGCTACATCCACATAAATAATTAATCTTTAAATGGGTAAAAGAGAAAATTAAGTTTACCACCTCACTGAAAGACATTGTGGTATTTTCTAAAATGCATTAAAGTAGCATTAAAATAAAATTGAATGGAATGTTTGAATTTTAAAATTGATTTTTAAAATTTTATTACTTTAATAAAAGAGATTAACGTGATTCATTTTGAATTTTTTTTTTTCTAGGAATGAAAATACCTTAAATTATTGGTGTCTCATCAAGTGGTATATGTAAAAGTGAATAAGAAATATAAAATAAATCCAAAACTGAAAAAAGCATGATTGAGAAACAAAAATTTCTTATACCTAAAAGGGATTTGATAAAATATATTTTTACTTAAAATAGTACTCCATATATTTCTCATTATAAAGCAACAATAGAATGTTTGCAAGTATGAAATATAATTAAATAAAAAAACTTGATTGTTGAATCAAATCATCTATAATCTAGATAAATAACATAATTATTTTGTGGGTGGGGAAAACCATGATAAAAAATACATATTTTAAATTTTATTATAAAAATACATATTTTAAAGATTTAGTTTTCTTTATTAATTATCAACATAAATTTAAATTGTACATTACGTGTATATTTATTATTTAATTGTTTTGAAAATCATTTTGTTTATTTACTACATATATATTCGGATATATAAATTTTGGTGTTTAGTTAAGAATTATTATATTTTTATATGTAATTTTGAATTTTAACTACATCAAATTTTTATAGCTCATGATATTAATGTAATGATATTTTTTGAATTTTAACTATGTGGTAATTTTTACATCAACATTTCAGATCATACTCATGTTCCATCATCAATATGAGTTAGAGACAAAAAAATATAATCATTACATTAATATCATGATGTATGGAAACTTCATGTCAAATTGACACCTTTCATAGGAGGGAACTTTGCATTCTCTTATTTGACTCTAACTTGATCTAATGATAGATCATGGAATATGATTTGAAACCATTGATGCAAAAATTATCACATAATTAAAATCCAAAATATGTTATTACATTAATATTTAATTTTACTTTTGCAAATCTATCATTCTATATTTTAAATTTTAATTTAAAAATAATTTAATAAATAATGTATACTTATATATTATTTTGTAATGATTTTATTTCTAAATAATTTATATATTTAATTTTTTTATATTTTTATATCTAAACAAAAAACTAACAACATTTCTACTAAATAAAAATTAATTATTTTATATAATATGTATTTCTCTTTTATATAATATATATTTACTTTAAAAAAAAAAAAAAAAAATTGTTTATATCTAAACGTCCTATTATATGCTTGCTAAGAGAGAGACCTTACTATATTTGAATTCTTAATTCAATACATAAAGCAAAGTTTTTTTTTTTTGATACTACATGGGTGTCCCCACGACCGAGCGCAGCGGCCTAGCAACCCGTATCTTAGGTACTTGGGGCGAGTGAGGGCGAGACTAGTCCCTGCGGGTGAGATCCCCTGCCCGCAAGAAGTCCCACCTCTTAAAACCTGAGAGTGGAGTCAAACCTAAGACCAATGGGAAGCAAACCCACTACCCAAGTCAAAGAGAAATTGTCTTTTTCTCCAATCACAATAACAAGCGTTGTGAGGAATCTTATTCTTGTGCGTAGTCCATTCAGCCTTGTCTTTTACCTTAATGAGAGTTCCAGGTGTCCATTGTAAGTAATAATTTTTTTATGCATACTCCTTCTCCCAAATAGAGGAATATTCGAAAAACTAGATTTCAATCTTTTCCTATAACGTAATATCAGTACTTTATTAAAACGTAGAAGCATCTCATAATATATGGTAGACAATCATCTCTGGTAAAACAAAAGATAAGTCCCTCTACTTACAAGGTTGGTGTATGTAACACAATATACACCGCATCACTTACACCGTACCTTATCTAAACATAAAACAGTGACTCGTAGACCTAGTTTTCATGACGATATTAATAACATACGTAGTATAAGTGCCCAGAATGAAGATTCTTGGTCTAACAAATAGTACAAGAACCTTGATTTTCCTCCATGTACCAAAATTCATTAGCAAGATACTTAGGAGGATGCCACCCAGGCCATGGTATAACTGATTGGCTTGAACACGTAGAACATCCACACTGTTGAGGAGGTGCACATGAGCAGCATCCCTTGCATGGAGGACAGTTAGGACATATTATAATGACAGTTTCCTTCTCCTCCTTTGGTTTTTCTTTGGCTGGTGGTTTTGGTGGTGGTCCAGTGGAAAGCAGGCGAGCACATTTGATTTTGCGTCTTATTTGATTGGCAATGAACACAGGATCTGCATCTCCAAACACAGTTAAGGTCCTCTCCTTCGTATTGATGGAAACCGTATCTATTCCTGTATTCAAATGATAACCCAAAAATAAGTATCAAACAATCATATGGAGGCCATAGGAGAACACAATGAAACTTCATTTCCATTTGGACTTTGAAAACATGGTAGACTTCAACAAGGAGAGAGATGAACACATAGCTGTAGGAAAATCGAAACAACTGATCGATCTTACATGAAAATCTACATAACATTAACAAAAACTATGCACATACCCTTTTGTTTACCTATCATTGATTTGTAATAATACATAAGTTTAAGTTTTCAAACGAGTTAGAATGAGAGAATTTGACAAGAGTGGAATTTGAAAAGATAACTTATTAACAAACACATAGAGAGATCTAAAATTTAAACAAGTTAAAAGAGATTCTTTACTGCTTTCATGTTCCATGTTAAGATCCAAACATGTTAAAAGAGAGCAATTTTGTACAACAACATTATACCATCAATTTTTGTAACAAAATGCAAGGCAGCCTTCTTGCATTTGTAGCAATCCATATCTATGCTCATAATAGTCTTCTGCAATTTCAGACCATGCAACAGCCCATGAGATTAATAGTTTCTCTTTTGTCATACTTTAAAAGCAAAAAGAAAACAAAAGATAAAGGCCTGACATAAGCCATCCTGAGCAAGCCTGTCTACCTGCATAGAGCTCTAATCTGCCTCTAAATTACTCTTGGGATGTTAAAAGAATGCAAATATAAGACGTATTTATTGAGCGAAGTGGCCAACCAGCTTATTTGGTCGGTAAAATATTCTTAGCCACATAAATTGGTTGACCAAGTCTCGTGGACATTATTAAAAGTCGTTTATTTTATAAAAATATGGTCTTAATCTGAACAGTTTTGTGGTACGGCCTTCTGCAAGTGATCTGATGTTTAACAAAACCAACGTAGCGTAGGATAGAGATATGAATTAGATAGAAAACTACATTTGCATCATGTTGCGTAAGGATCACGTCGATAGAAAAATATTTTTGAGTTAATATTTTAGAAAGTATATGTATAAAAAATACACTATTTTTATTTTCCATTTTTTATATATGAAAATATTTAAAGTATGATACGTTAGAATGTTAAGTTTTTGTGTATAGAACATTATTTTTGTGGGTTTAATATTATTTTATAAATTAAATTAATAATGATGAGAAATGTATATATGTTTGAAGGAGCTATTTGTAGTATGATTTTATATATATTTGTATAATCAATTGAAGGAACGTTCTATAACAACTTTAATTTTGTTTAGAATAGAAAGTTAATGATATGTATACAACATATGAGGATGGCTACTTTTCCAACCATCTTAGATACAAGGATTTCTACTCAGGAAGGATATTTTGGGCAAGATCAAGTAGTAGAAGCCTAACAAGAACCACCACATTCCTAATGGATCTCTCAAAATATCATCTTTCCTTCCATTTCTAAGCACAATCTTATTATTATTAAAGGAACATCAATGCAATTGACTTAAATATGTATTATTGGTGTGAGATCTATTTGTTATTTTCTCTTATCATATCAATAACATACTACACTTCAAAGGGCCATCAAAAAAACTTGAATATATGAGAAATTTGAGTTGCAAGTGACATGATTGATCAATGTTAAAGCCCATAAATGTGGAATTTTGAAGTCCTAATATTTTATGCAAGCAATTCTAGTGGAATATCGAAAAATCATATTAGTAATAAGTGAATTTTATAACTACCTAAAATTTAATCCAATTTGGGACACTTAATAATCTCTAGACCTTGAATGCTTACCAAGTAATCTTTGAATATCCTTATGTTCCCTTTTTTTATACACTCCTACAATTCTCTTTGTCATTCATGTTGGTGTCATCCACCTCTTAGGAGCACCATCTACAACAGAAAACCTTCACGAAATAGAGAGCACTATGCTATTTCACCAAAAAAGAGTGAATGAATTGAAATGCTAAAAATACATATTGTATAGGATTTTAAAGCTATGAAATATCAAACAGGTGACAAAACTACCCTATAGGAAAAAACCACCCAGAGTTATTTACCCTAAGATAAACTTAATACACTAACATCCCCCCATAAGTGCAAACTTAGGGAGAATTATTATACAAAAATGAAGATGCAATATGGGTCCCGACTACACAACCATGTTAGGTACCCATTTACAATTCAAAAAGAAATCTCTCACAACTGGAGAAAAGGAGAAAAAACATGTGGAAAAAAACCCCTCTCCAAAAGAGAGAAAAGAAATACAATAATGATGCATGGATGGAGGACTCAAACACACCCCCAACGACTACATACATCCTGTATTTACAATAAATGATCCCCCCATAGGAAGGAAAAAAAGGAGATACTATATCCCCCTGTAGCATAGAAAAATGGATCTTTGTACATTTTCACACTCATTTGGGTCTTTGTGGATGTTGGCTTAGTTTTGCCTTGATTTAGAGTTGTAACGTGGTCAACACATTCACATTAGTTCTTGGGTCCTTCTGAATTAATAAGAATTTTATGATGCCTTGCAAAAGTGTTGTGAAGTGTTGTAACACACCTTCACACTTTTCTAGGATCTTATTAATATATTTCACCTAAATAATTTTTTTATCATATACCAAGCCTTATTTCAGAGTGTTATAAAGTGTTGTAACAAACTTTCACACTTTTCTAGGCTTTTCATTAATAATTGGACCTTTCTTATGCTTTAATTGGCCCCATTTTACACTTACAGGCCTTAAGTGTATTTTTGAAAGTAATCCCGATAAACATCATTTAAAATATCTAAATTCTGAAACCCACTTAAAATTCCTTCAGTGGGACCCATTTTCCATTAGGGGTGAATGAGTCCCCTTTGGCACAAAAATCAATATTATTTCAAATTTTTGGTGGTTTTTTATTTTCTAAGATCTAAGGTTGGCCTGTGATGTTGTATTTTCGGGAATTAGAGAATAATTGTGTATAAATATAAGGTTATTTAACTCATTTCACCCCCAATCTCCCAATCACTCAACTAATTAATTAATCAATCACTCAAGCATTATAAGCATTTCAAGCATCTTCAAGTCTACATCCATTGGAGCTATTACTTACATGTCTTCAGAATTCTACTTCAAGGGTTTGGTGAGTTGTAGCATTGTCTTTGTTCATTCATCGTTCTCTTTCCATATTTTATTTCATTTTCAAGGGTTTAATTACCAATCCGGGGTTTGACCAAGGCAAACCCCTATTCACTAACCCTCAACATTTTTTCACTCTCTTTGTATGTGATTTGCAGGTCCAAGTTGTAGATTTTTCAAAGTGCAAGATTGGAAAAGTTGTCAAAAAATTATCAAAGCTATTAAAAGTTGTCAAAACCCTAAAAGAATCTTGGAGAACATGTACAGGTCGAATTTGACAGTTTTGAACCTGGATCTGAATTAGGAGCAAGAGTGCAAATTGAGGGTTACAAATTCCACTTTTGAATTTCTAGAAATTAGGAAGTGGACTGATTCAGTATTAGTGGTGAATGGGTCCCATTGCCTAGGATCAAACAAATATTTTTGCAGTTCTGAGTACCCAGTTGTGTGAAACTTGTTCTGATAGAGTTTTCCATAAAGTGCAACTAAGCTGCCCAACTTGGCGTATGAGTCCCAGTTGGCATCAATAGTGAATTATTCAAGATTCTAGAGCTCCATTCCATCTCTTTCTAGTATCCAGTTGCACACTTTCAATTTAATAAGTTTCGGTTACAATTTACTTGCATTTCTAGGTCATTTTGTATATCACAACGTGTTTTCAAACATCTCACATTTTATAAGTTTTGCATTAGTAGTTAATCTCTTTTATTAGTTTTTAGCATTTAGGACATTCCCCTTTGATATATTTTAATCTCATTTGCATTGGAATCTCAAGGGCTTATTCTTGAGTGAGCCATTAAGATTTTTCATACCTATCTTCTTTTAGGTGCAAAGCCCTAGAAGTGTATGAGAGCCCCCATATCAAAAATATTTGGTTCATTTTGGTGAACCTAACTTTATAGCATCATATTTCTTATTTAGAGTGCATTTGCATCCTAGGAATAGCTTACATTAACATTGCATTGCATTTTGCATTGTTTAATTTGCATTCTAGGGTTTCAAAATTTGCATTAATGAAAAGCTCATTTAGCTTGCATTATTGAATTTCATTTCATTAAAAATTTGTAAAATACTACATTCTCATATCATATCTACATCTAAAAACATAAAAAGCATAAAAACCAATTTAAAAGTTCTGAAAATTTTCAAAAAAATCACTACCTGGACTCCTTAGCCACCCTAGGTGAATCAGTCCAGTTGCATATTTTTCACTACATTTTCTGGAATTTAATCTTCAATTTTTGAGTTTTTAGTTGTTGTTTCTGCATTTCTATTTTACTTTCTAGATTTTTAGTGTTAAGCATTTCATTCTTGTTAGTTTACATTGCATTTACATTCACCCTACATTTAGTAGCCTTTGCATGAGAGTTTGGTGTCCTATTGCTAATACCTTAATGAGACAAAGTTTGAGACTCATTTCATCTCGCGATAACACAATCATTGTGGATCTTGGGTTATCTAGAGCTTCCACTCCTAGTATTGACACTAGTACACTAGGCATGGCTCATACCCTTAGCAACTCTTTGCCCTTAGGTAGTATGCATCTTGAACCAAGGACTGATGATATTTCACGATAGAAAATCATTCAAATTCATGAGGACTTAGTCCACTTACAACAAAAATATATCCTTCAAAACATTTCCGCTACTACAATTCCTACCATAGAAAACATTCACCGTATGCTTGAAAGTGATGAAGGTCTTGACCTTGTGAAAAACATAGTTCAAATCTTTGGAAAAAATCTTCCTTCAACATTTAGTGCTCCTATCCCAACAAATAATGTTGCAAACCAAGGAGGAAATCAAATTCCTTCTCTCTCAATGATAGCCTCAATACCTACCTATACCACTCCTCAAATCACAACAAAAATGCAACAAGTTAATAATGTGTTTCCTTCCTTAGGTATTCTTGCTAGCATCCCTAGTTCCTATGTGGCATTGCATGTTCTATCTTCTACCTCATTACCACCTATAAGAATTCCATTCACTTTCTCTCCTAGTACATATACCCCATCACCACTTTCACTTCCACCTCATACCATTTCCACTAATCCTATCATAACACAACTTTTCCAAACTATTTCATCCATGCGAAAACAAATCTCCACCATAAACCAAAATCAGAATGGCCCACCCACATACTATGTTAAAAGTAGCCCATTGTCCTTGGAGATATTGTGAAAACTGATGCCATAAGGTGTAAAGGTGCCTAGATTTGAGAAATGTGGAGGGAAGGGAGATTCTTCTAACCATGTCAATGCTTATACCACCTTATGCAATGATTTTGTCCTTGATGATAAATTGTTGGCAAAACTCTAAGTTCCTAGGTCTCTAAAAGACATAGCCTTGGAATGGTTTTCATCTTTACCGAACAATTCAATTCATTCATTTAATAAACTTGTTTATGCATTTTTAAACCATTTCCAAGTGCACATACCTCCTAAAAAAACCTTGGCTGATTTGATGAGATGTAAGAAAAATGAGGAAGAAAAGATAACTGATTTTATTTCACGCTATCAATCCTTTTATTCCCAAATCGATGTCAAGGTCCCTGAGCCACACTTTCAAAAGATGCTCATAGAAAACCTAAAAAGTAAGATTTAGGACAAGCTCACTATGATGAAATTCCCATCCTTTATGCACTTGTGTATTTCCCTTTGTGATTATCAAAATTCAATTAGTAGTTGAGATACAAGGTCCACTTCTAGACGAATTGAGAAATTTGAGCTTGCCAATAAAAATAATTCCCTGCCATTTAGAAAACAAAACAAAGGGTTCCTTCAATTTAACCCTTCTTAGCCTACACCTCATAATATGAATAACCAAATAGTAGCTTTTAAAACCTCGATGCCCTTTAGTTATGGAGATCCGAAAAGATAATTCACACCCCTACCCAACACCCTTCATTTAACACAATGTCGTAACTTTTACAACAAGAAATGATTACCTTTCCCACCATCAAAATACCCAACCCTACTAAGCCTTAACCCTCGAGCTTTAAATCAAAATGCTTATTTCCACTATCATCGACAAAATGGACATGACAGAGAACATTGTAATCGTGTTAAATATCTTGTGCAAGACCTCATTGATTCCGACCGTTTATCCATTGTAGGTGTTAGCAATCAAGGCAATAAGTTTGTTGCTCCTCCAAATCAAAACTTGCAATTTTTTGTTGATCCAATGCCTAAACATAATGTTTCATTTGTCAAAGCTAGTGAAACTACAAAGAATGATGTGATGAATGCTGATATTGATGATGAACATCATGATCATATCTCAAATGATATCAATGTTAATCCTATGGATGAAATGGTAGGTGTGATAGATGTTATCCCTTGTTAGGGCCAACCTAAGAGCTCTCGTGATATTTTTCTCTACTTTAAGGATATATTTAAACATCTACCCAATGGTCCTCTCTACATAGCCAACCGCATCTATGACAAGCCCACTAATGGGATACTAATAGATCCCACTTGTGGAGAGAATGTGATCACCGAGGAATTCTTAGTATTGCATGAACTTTATCAAGGTGACTATTGTAAACCGAAAGCATGGATCAAGATGCATAATGGTTTTTCTTGTCCTACGATTGGATCGATCACCTTTCCATTACAAATAGGACCAAAAACATTAGATGTCACATTCTCCATCATCCTATAGTCGGACCAATTTCGTTTGAGGCTAGGCCATCCATGGCTTTGCTCAATGAAAGTCGTCCCTTTAGTTATACACAAATACTTAAAGTTTCCATTTGACAATGAAATATTCACTATCGATCATAGTGGCTTTAACCCCTTGTCTTCCAAAGGAAACTTTTTCTTAGAAGCCTTTTGGCCCAAGCCCATGGAACCTATAATGCCACAAAAAGACTTCTTTTTCATCACTTACCAAAAATTCAAAGCCAAGAAAATAGCAGAATTGTCTCTCCACAACATATCCCCGTCTACCTTTGACACTCCCATCATAGATCAAACCATGCTTCAACTCAAACAAGAACCAAACAACCAAGATCAACCAACACTAGAAACGTCCCCTACATTGTCCAATAGACCAAGAGACAATGAAAGCAACTTTGTCATACCTCCTTGGATAAAACAAGTTTACAAGGAAAAAGAGAAAGTATATGCCCAACCTACTATGGTCCCTTCCGTTCCTCCCCTTAGGGAGGAAAAGAAACCCATGGTTGATCTACTCACTCCTTCACAAATGTAACTCGATAACAAAACCAAAAGAAATAGAGGTGCTAGAGAGCGTAGGTGTAGACATTGTGCCCTTGCTTGCAAGTTACATGAAGAGTTAAGCAAAGAAAATCAAAATCCACACTTGACCAAAGCAATGCATGATGACCCTCCTCCTCAACCAAAACAAAATCATCCAATACAACAATCACAACAAGAGTTACTCTTCATTGGACATTATCATTCATCCTCCTGTTGTGATTAATTTGGATGACGATGATGAGATTGCCAAAATTGACGAAGAGGTGCATAATGATTTGAAAACATTATTTTCCTCTTCGATGAGCTTAAATGAGAAATCTCTTATGCAGAGTGATGAACCCGGTACTTCTCCTAGTTCGAAAATTTCTATTGTCCCTTTAGCTAGCCATACGCCTTCTGAATATCATGAACATGATTGGGAGGCAAATGAATTTCTTGACAATTGAGGGTATGTGTAGGATCATCATGGAAAAAATAGGCCCTTAAGTGGCAAAATTTTTAGAAAAATCAGAGTTAGGCAACTTGATGTAAAATTTTGAATAAGCTGTCTCTATTATTTTAAATTTTATATATAAGAATAGAATCGATATCAAATTGAATCTAGTTTCTAAACTACTAGGTTTATTTAAAAAATAAATCTATTTGGTGAAATTTTAAAATTTCAATGTAGTAGTACTTAAATTTCAAGGAAAAAATAAGAAGTAGGTGTCTGTTTGACCACCCTAACCATAATAAAATGATAGTTTTTTTTATAATATTTTAGATATAAGTAGAGGACTCATGTCCCAATGTGATACATATTTTTTTGTAATTTTTTTTCTAAGTAAATAATTAATTATTAATTTTTTATTACAACTTTTAAAAATATAAAAATCATGTTTGACCACCTTAACTTGGTCAAAACTTCATGAAATTCATTTTTTTTAATCCTATAGTATGCAAAGCATAAAATGTGACACATGTTTTAGATTCAAAAAATGTGATACCGTTTGAAAGTTATAGATGTTTTTCAATCAGCCTATCAATTAGGACTTTAGTCGTAATTGAAATAGAAAATGAATAATAATTATTTATTAAATTCAAAGTAAAGAATACTTTATATTGGTGAAAAGTTGAGAATCTCCATTAAAAACCCTTTTCATTCCATCAATTTTGGGTAAAAAAAATTCATCTGCCATATACCCTACACATACCCATCATGTTGTCACTTTTTGGCCCATCATGATCTTGCACATACCCTTGACTCACATTTTCCTTATTAGTCTTTTGCATTTTCTGTTTCCTTATTTATTTTTCTTGCATGTGTGTAAGGTGATGCCCTATGATGTTTTATTTGATGTTCTCTCTCTTTGTGACATTCCTTTATTTGTACCTTCATTCTTCTTTGTGTTGTGCATCACTTTCACCTTTTTCTCCTTTCTTTTTCTTGTGTTTTCCTCTTGGGGATGACACAAGGCATTGAGATATCCATGTCTCTTTCATGTTGACCTAAAAGCCTTTATTTTTCTTTTCCTTTTCCTTTTCTTTTGTATTTTTCTTGTGTTTTCCTTTTGGGGATGACACAAGGCATTGAGACATCCATGTCTCTTTCATGTTCACCCAAAAGGCTTTCTTTTTCTTTTCCTTTTCTTTTTTCTTTTTCTTATGTTTTCCTTTTGGAGATGACACAAGGAATTGAGACATTCAGGTCTCTTTCATGTTGACCCAAAATATTTTCCTTTTCTTTCGCCTTTTCTTTTTCATTTGTGTTTTACTTTTGGGGATGACGCAAGGCATCGAGACACCTTATGTCTCTTCCATGTTGACCCAAATGGTTTTTCTTTGTTTTCGCTCTTTTTGTGTCATTCTTCCAGTTCTATGTGTATTTCATGGGGGATGATGATAGTTTCAAACTCCTTACAAAATTATTGTAGCAAAGAACATACTGACCCCAAATCCATAGCTCCCTTATGTTTAAATTGGTTTTTTTATTTTGGGGGAAACCCCTTTCTTTTCTTTTTCTCTCACATGATGTAGCCTTACTTGAAAACAAATGACTTGGCATAGAGATTTCCAAGTTAGCTCTCATGTTTTTTTCCTTCTTGCTTGCATTTTTCATGTGCTACTTTAAAGTAATTGCTCACAACATGGTGTTAGCAATTTCTTTAAAGTGGGGGCATACATTGGTATTATTCTTTTGCATTTTTCTTTCTCTTGGTTCTTAGTGTAGCCTTTTTACTTCATACAATGTGTTTTGTTGCTTTGTGGATGACATTGGGTATAATTTTCTTCATGAGCGTGATCTATCTTAGCATATTACATTCCTATTAGTGGCTTGATGCGACACACTGCATCCCCTAAGTTGCAAATCTTCTATTCTTTGAAGGGTCCTCTCTTGAAGACATTAGGCACAATGTTCCCTAAGTTAAAGACCTCGCATGAAATAAGCAAGACTCCTTTGAACATTCTTTGCATGTTACATGTTGCATTTGTCATATGGCCACCTTGCATAACACAACTTGCATTCTTGTGGTTCCATTGTGTTTGTTCATGAGCTCCAAGCATACGAATTTTTGCTTGTTTCATGAAGCTTGAAAAGGCCTTTCCTTTTGTGGCACCTTATTAAAGTTATTAGGAGGTATAACTTTGGTATGGTTGAGCGAGAAGCCCATTCTAAGGCGTGACTTTCCCCATAGCCACCTGTGTGTGTGTGAGTGCATACCAGCCATGAGCGTATTTTTCCCACCTTCTAGGAATTCTCACCCGATGAACAACCATGAGTTCTGTCACCTCAAAGTGAGTATGCGTGTTTTGGAAAAACAGCCTAGATCTGATCCACATTGGGATGGAAAAATGATTGAAGCTTGATCTAACTCTCTCTTTTCTTTTTTCTTTTTTTCTTTCTTTTCTTTTCTCTTTTTTATCTTTGGCATTGTATGCTTTGCCTTGTTGTTGCTCTTTATATCATTTTCATGTGTGTTCCTTTGTGCTTATGTTTGGTTTTCCATGGGATCTTGATCCTAGGGGCTTGATCGTCCCTCTTGATTGTTGTTGTCTCATCTTGCCAACATGGGTGCACTCAGATCCCTCTTGATGTGTGTGTTTGGATACTTTAGTGTAAGTTTGAATCAGGTTCATCCTCTCACTAAAGTGGGGCCTAAATGTAGCATAGAAAAATGGATCTTTGGATATTTTCACACTCATTTGGATCAAGTTCTTGTGGATGTTGGCTTAGTTTTTCCTTGATTTAGTGTTGTAATGTGGTCAACACATTCACATTAGGTCTTGGGTCCTTGTGAATTAATAAGAATTTTATGATGCCTTGCAAAAGTGTTGTGAAGTGTTGTAACACACCTTCACACTTTTCTAGGATCTTATTAATATATTTCACCTAAATAACCTCTTTTAATAATTTACCAAGCCTTATTTCAAAGTGTTGTAACAAACTTTCATGCTTATCTAGGCTTGTCATTAATAATTGGACCTTTCTTATGCTTTAACTGGTCCCATTTTACACTTATAGGCCTTACTTAACTGTATTTTTGAAATTAATCCCAATAAACATCATTTAAAATATCTAAATTTTGAAACCCACTTAAAATTCCTTAAGAGGGACCCATTTTCCATTAGGGGTGAATGAGTCCCCTTTGTCACAAAATTAAAAATTATTTCAAATTTCTGGCAGGTTTTTATTTTCTAAGATCTAAGGTCGGCCTATGATGTATTTTCGAGAATTAGGGCATAATTATGTATAAATATAAGGTTATTTCACTCATTTCACCCCTAATCTCCCAATCACTCAACTAATTAATCAATCAATCACTCAAGCATTCTAAGCATTTCAAGCATCTTCAAGTCTACATCCATTGGAGCTATTACTTGCATGTATTCAAAATTCTACTTCAAGGGTTTGGTGAGTTGTAGAATTTTCTTTGATCATTGATCATTCTCGTTCCACATTTCATTTCATTTTCAAGGGTTTAATTACCAATTTAGGGTTTGACCAAGGCAAACCCTTATTCACTAACCCTCAAAATTGTTTCCCTCTCTTTGTATGAGATTTGCACGTCCAAGTTGTAAATTTGTCAAAGAGCAAGGTTGGAAAATTTTTCAACAATTATCAAAGCTATTCAAAGTTGTCAAAACCTTAAAAGAAACTTGGAGAACACCTACAGGTCAAATTTGACAGTTTTAGACCTAGATTTGAATCAGGAGCAAGAGTGCAGATTGAGGGCTACAGATTTCACTTTTGAATTTTTAGAAATTAGGAAGTGGACCGATTCACCATTAGTGGTGAATGAGTCACACTTCCTAGGTTCAAACAGAGATTTGTGTGGTTCTAACTACCCAGTTGTTTGAAACTTGTTCCGATAGAGTTTTCCAAAAAGAAGGACTAAGTCACCCAGCTTGGCGTATGAGTCCCAATTGGCATCAATAGTGAATTATTTGGGATTTCAGAGCTCCATTCCATCTCTTTCCAGTCTCCAAGTGCACACTTTCAATTTTATAAGTTTCTATTATAATTTACTTTCATTTCTAGATCATTTTTCATATCACATTGTGTTTTTGAACATCTCACATTTAATAAGTTTTGCATTATTATTTAATATATTTTATCAGTTTTAGCATTAAGGAAATTCCCCTTTGAAAAATTTCAATCTTATTTTTATTTGAATCTCAAGGGATTATTCTTGAGTGAGCCATTAAGATTTTTGGTACCTCTCTCCTTTTAGGTGCAAAACCATAGAAGTGTAAGAGAGCCCCCATATCAAAAATATTTGGTTCACCCCCATAATGAAGAAGCTCCAATGCTGATGAAATGTGCCTTAAAAAAAAAATGATCCAATGGCTACAAGCAACTCCTCTCCCCTTAGGAAGAAACAAGTCCACTAGAAGAAGCCACTCCATTTCCAACTGAAAAGATTAAGGAAGTCTCCAAAAAATATCCACCACATATAATCATAATAAAAAACAACCAAGAAATATGACAAATCAAGTGAAGGCTTACCAATGTGTAGTGTCGAAAAAAGGGTCCTTTGAAATTTTTTGCACTCGTTTGGGTCCTTACGGATTTTGGCTTAATGTTGTCTTGATTTAGTGTTGTAATGTGGATAACACATGTTCACATTAGATCTTGGGCCATTGTGAACTAAAAGGATTCAAATGGTACCTTACCTAAGTGTTGTGACACACTTTCACACTTTTCTAGGGTCTTATTAATGCATTTCACCTAAATAACCTCTTTTCATCATTTACCAAGCCTTGTTCCAAAGTGTTGTAAAGTGTTGTAACATACTTTCACACTTTTCTAGGTTTTTCATTAACAATTGGGCTTTCTTATGCTTTAATTGGCCCCCATTTTGCATCCACAAGCCTTACTTATGTGTATTTTTGAGAATAATCCTAAAAAAAATCATTTAAAATATCAAAATATTGAAACCCACCTTAAATGTCTAAGGTGGGACTCATTCGCCATTCTGGGCGAATGATTCCCCTTAGGTGGGACCCTTTCACCTAGAGTGGTGAATGAGTCCCCTTTAACTCAAAATTAAAATTTAATTCAAAATCCTGACACGTTTTTATTTTCCAAGATCTAAGGTCAACTTGTGATGTTGTAAACTCGGGTATTATTGCATAGTTGAGTATAAATACAAGCTTCTTTCTCTCATTTTCACACCTATCATTCAAGTATTCATGCATATATTTTACGAGAGCATTTTATAATTAATAAGATCATTCAGGGCATTTCAAGAGTAGATTATCAAGCATTCATGAGCTTCTTCAAGTGTCATTCATCATGTCAAAGATTGCTTGCATCATGTTGTTTTAGAGCTAACAATTGTGGCGTAGGATTTGTAAGCATTGCATTCAAGATCTATCAATATCATGCTAGAGTTAAGTCCACATCCATTGGAGCCATCACTTACATGTTTGCAATACCTTATTGCTAGTGTTGTGTGAGATGCAACATCATTATTTGTTCATTCATCATTCTCTATTCTATTTCATTTCATTTCAAGGGTTTAATTACCAACAAGGGGTGTGACCAAGGAAAACCCCTATTCACTAACCCCCCAACATTTTTCCCTCTCTTTGCATGTGATTTACAGGGTTAGGTTGTAGATTCACCAAGAATTTAAGATTGGAAAAGTGATCAAAGCAATTCAAAGTTGTCAAAGTCCTAAGAGAAGCTTGGAGAAGATCTACATGCTAAATTCTGCAGTTTTAGACCTAGATTTGTATCAAGAGCAGAAAAGTAGACTGAGGGTTATAGTTTCCTATTTTGAATTTCAACAAATCCAGAGGTGGACTGATTCACCATTATTGGTGAATGAGTCCCATTGTCTAGGAATAAACGAGAATTTTGCAGATCTGAGTACCCATTTGTCTGAAACCTATTCTGACACAGTCTTCCCTAAATTGGACTAAGTCGCCCAACTTGGCGTATGAGTCCTAGTTGGCATCGACAGTGAATTTTTTAGGATTCCAGAGCTCCATCATGTCTTCTTCAACTTCACAAATTCACATTTCTAGTTTCATAAGTTTCTGTTACATTTTACTTGCATTCTTAGGTCATTTAGTATTAGTTTGCATATCACACTGTGTTTTCAAACATTTTACATTTTCCAAGTTTACACTTGGTAGTGAACCCTCATTTGTTGTTATCCTTTCCCTAGAACTCTCCCTTTGTCAGATTTAAATCTCCTTTGCATTGAAATCTCAAGGGTTTTTTCTTGAGTGAATAGTGGAGTTTTGTCTCTTTCCTTTTTAGGTCCAAAACCCTAGAAGCGAAAGAGAGCACAAAATTTTCTTATTCATTTTGGTGAACCTACATATAGAATATTATATTTCTGATTTGGAGTGTATTTACATCATATATTAAAAGTGCATTATCATTGCATTAGGTTTTGAAATGTTTAGTTTGCATTCTAGGGTTTCAAACTTTCCAAGTAGTGAAAAGTTCATTTAGCTTGCATTATTACACTTAATTTCATTAAAAATAAGTAAACTGCTTCATTTGCATTTTAGGTTTGCATTAGAAAAATTTGAAAGCATAAAATTCATTTCAAAAATTCTAAAAATTTCCAAAAAATTAGTACCCGGACTCATTTGCCAACTTGGGCGAATCAGTCCTTTTGCACAATTTGCACTACATTTTCTAGAATTTAATCTTCATTTTCTGCATTGTTGTTGGCTATTGTTATCTCTCTATTTCAGTTTGCAGAATTTTCATTTCATTCAATTAATTGCATCTAGTTTAAATTCATCTACCTTGTGCATTGCTTAAAATTAAAATTGCATTTACAACATTGTTGCATACTTTAGAATCTGAAACTTGCATCATGGATATGTGTTTTAATAAGCTTTGGATGTCATTAAAATACTTAGTAGATATGTCAAGTTGTACCTTTGGAAATGACCCTAATGATGTATTAAACTCACTCATGCTCCTTCAACTCCTAATCCATGTCTGCCTCATGATGTTGACATCATTGTAGAAGATGATGACAACAAGAATAAGTTCCTAAATGATTTCCTTGACAACTTTGAAGTGAATGCATCCTTTTATCCATTCATGAACCAACCAAATCTCCTACTATACCACCTCTTGAGATGTTTGGTTACTTACATCTTGGAGGAAAAGGTGAACCTAGGTTCCCTACAACAAGTGAACCTAGTTCCTCTAGACAAGCAAACACTCAACCATTTTATGATAAAAAGGTAAAAAACACCCCAATCAACCTTGAAGAAACATATGGCAAAGGATTCACCATCTTGAGCAAACAAGGATGTGACACAACAAGTGAATATGCAATTCATAAGCTCTTAGATAAAAAACTAACCAATGAAGACACAAAGGGATTAGTATATAAAGATCTCTCTCATAATAACAAGCCTCCTATAGAATATCTAAGGCTTCATGATGATGGTACGGTGATCTTTGATTCCCCTCCTAATCTAAATGTCCTCCTTCCTAGATAACAACCCTTGATTAATAACAATGACAAGGACGAGAGGATCCCTTGGGGTCCTCCTCCTTCAATTAGAGAGAAGAGTGAATCGAGCAAATGCAAGAGGCCTTACAAGTTAGAAAAACTAAAGTCTCATCGCCCACCACCTGAAAGTGACATAAAATTACAAATTCTTCTCAACAAAGGATTGATATTATTACCAGCTATGAATAGACTTGTGCTATATCCTAAAGATGCAAAATTTCCACATTGTGCATACCAAGTTCTTGGACATAGAACTGATGAGTTTCGTACATTGAAAGAAATATTGAACAAGTATCACTTTGATGGCAATAATTTCTATCCAGTAATTGCATAACTTACCCTCTTTCTCCTTGTCATGTAGTAGTTGTAGAACATTCTCTTCTCACTATTATATGACCTTTTCCCATCACCTACCTTGACTCATTCTTGTCTCGCACTCAGTGTTGGCAAGAAATTATTAGCCTTGACCTTGTAATGCATTTTTCATTATCCCTTCGGGTCATCATTCACCTTCTATTTATACAGACTGAGATTGGGAGGCAGATGACTTGCTCCTAGGTTGACTCGCATTTTCCTTAATAGTCTTTTAGATTTTAATTTTCTTTTCTTTTTCTTTTTCTTTTGTGTGATTGCATGTACATAATGTGATCCCCTGTGACATTCTATTTGATGTTATCTCTTTGTGACATTCCTCTATTTGTACCTTCATTCTTCTCTATGTTGTGCATTGCCTTTTCCTTCTCATTTTATCTTCTTCTCATGTTTTCCTTTTGGAGGTGACGCAAGGCATCAAGACATTCATGTATCCTTCATGTTGACCCAAAAGGATTTATTTTTCTTTTCCTTTTCATTTTATATTTTTCTTGTGTTTTCCTTTTGGGGATGATGCAAGGCATCAAGACATTCATATCTCCTTCATGTTGAACCAAAAATATTTATGTTTCTTTTCCTTTTCATTTTATCTTTTTCTTATGTTTTCCTTTAGGGATGACGCAAGGCATCAAGACATTCATGTCTCCTTCATGTTGACCCAAAAGAGTTTCCCTTTTTCTTTTTCCTTTTCTTTTTCATTTTTCTTGTGTTTTCCTTTTGGGGGATGACACAAGGCATCAAGACTCCCTATGTCTCTTCCATGTTGACCCAAAAGGTTTTTCCTTTGTTTTCACTCTCTTTGTGCCATTCTTCTAGTTCTATGTGTATTTGGGGGTGATGACAGTTCCGAGCTCTCTAAAAATAAAAACATTACAAAAAAGAACATACTGACCCCAAATCCATAGATCCCTTATGTGTTTCATGTTTTCAGTTTTGGGGCAACCCCTTCCTTTTCTTTTTCTCTTACATGACGTAGCTTTACTCAGAAACATATGACCTGGAATAGGGATTTCCAAGTTAGCTCTTATGTATTTTCTATTTGCATCCTTCATTTGCTACTTTAAATTAATTTCCCATTGTGGTGTTTAGCAATTCCTTTAAGGGTATGTGCAGGATCATCATGGAAACAACAGGCCCTTAAGTGGCAAAAATATTAGAAAAATCAGAGTTAGGTAACTTGACATAAAAATTTGAATAAGTTATCTATATTATTTTAAAAATATGTAAGAATAGAATCTGTAGAAAATTTAAGGTAGTTTCTAAACTACTAGGTTTATTTAAAAAAAAATCTATTTGGTGTAAATTTGAAATTTCAATGCAGTAGTACTTAAATTTTAGGGAAAAAATAAGAAGTAGGTGTCTATCTGACCACCATAACCACAATAAAATGATAATATTTTTTTATAAGATTTTAGATATACATAGAGAATTCATGTCCAGATGTAATGCATATATTTTTATTTTTATTTTCCATGTAAATAATTAATTTTATGAATTTTTTATTACAACTTTTAAAAAATATAAAAAACTCGTATGTCTGACCACCTTAACTTGGTCAAAAATTCATGAAATTAAATTCTTTTTTTTAATCTTATAGTATGCAAAGCATAGAATGTGACACATATTTCAAATTCAAAAAATGTGATATCATTTTAAAGCTATAGATGTTTTTCAATCATCCTATCAATCAAGACTTTAGTCATAATTCAAATAAAAATGAATAATATTTATTTATTAAATTCAAAGTAAAGAATAATTTATATTACTGGAAAGCTGAGAATATCCTTTAAAACCCCTTTTCGTTTCATCAATTTTGGGTAAAAAAAAAGTCGTTAGCACATACCCTACACATACCCATCATATCGCCACTTTTTGGCCCATCATGATCATGCACATACCCTTAAAGTGGGAGCATACATTGGCATTATTATTTTGCATTTTTTTTCTTAGTTCTTAGTGCATCCTTCTTACTTCCTATGACGTCTTTGTTGCTTTGTGGATGAAATTGGGTGTAATTTCCTTCATGAGCGTGATCTATCTTAGCATATTACATTTGTCTTAGTGGCTTGATCTGCAACACATTGCATCCCCTAAGTTGTATATTTTCTATTCTTTGATTGATCATCTATTGGAGACATTAGGCACAATGTTCCCTAAGTTATAGACCTCACATGAACTAAGCAAGACTCCTTTGAACATTCCTTTGCATGTTACATTTTTCATTTGTTATATGGCCACCTTGCATAACACAACTTGCATTCTTGTAGATCCATCATGTTTTTTCATGAGCTCCAAGCATATGAAGCTTCTCTTGTCTCATGAAGCTTGAAAGACCATTTCTCTTTATTTTGCACCTTATTAAAGTTATCAGGAGGTATAACTTTGGTATGGTTGAGAGGGAAGCCCAATTTGAGGCATGAATTTCCACAAGGCACTTGTGTGTGTGTGAGTGCATAACAACCATGAGTGAATGTTTCTCACCTTTTAGGACTTCTCACCCAACGGACAGCCAAAATTTTTGTCACCTTAAAGTGAGTGTGTGTTTTTTTTTTTAGACAAAAAACCTAGATCTAATCCACATCATGATGGACAAATGGTCGAAGCTTGATCCAATCCTTTCCTTTCTTTTACTTCTTTTTCTTTTCTCTTTTTCATGTTTGGCAGTGTATGATTGGTCTTGTCGCTACTCTTTACATAATTTTCATGTGTGTTCCTTTGTGCTTATGTTTGGTTTTCCATGGGATCTTGATCGTGGGGGCTTGATCACTCCTCTTGATTGTTGTCTCATCTTGCTAGCATTGGTTCATTGGAACCCCTCTTGATGTGTATTTGTCTACGTTAGTGTGAGTTTGAAGAAAGTTCATCCTCTCACTAAAGTGGGGGCTAAATGTAGTGTCGAAAAAGGGGCCCTTTGACATTTTTTGCACTTGTTTGGGTCCTTATGGATTTTCACTTAATGTTGCCTTGACTTAGTGTTGTAATGTGGATAACACATTCACATTAGATCTTGGGCCCTTGTGAACTAAAAGGATTCAAATAGTACCTTACCTAAATGTTGTAAAGTATTGTGACACACTTTCATACTTTTCTAGGGTCTTATTAATGTATTTCACCTAAATAACCTCTTTTCATCATTTACCATGCCTTATTTCAAAGTTTTGCAAGGTGTTGTAACATACTTTCACGCTTTTCTAGGTTTGTCATTAATAATTGGGATTTCTTATGCTTTAATTGGCCTCATTTTGTATCCATGGGCCTTACTTATGTGTATTTTTGAGAATAATCCCAACAAATATCAGTTAAAATATCAAAATCCTAAAACCTACCTTAAATGCCTAAGGTGGGAGTCATTTTCATTCTGGGTGAATGAGTCCCATTAGGTGGTACCCATTTTCCCAGAGTGGTGAATGAGTCCCCTTTAACTCAAAATTCAAAATCTTGGTAGGTTTTTATTCTCCAAGATCTAAGGTCAACTTGTGATGTTGTAAACTTGGGAATTGTTGCATAATTGAGCATAAATACAAGCTTCTTTCTCTCATTTTCATACCTAGCATTCAATTATTCATGCATATAGTTTACAAGAGAATTTGAGCATTCATAAGAGCATTCAAGGAATTTCAAGAGAAAATTATCAAGCATTGAAGAGATTTTGCAAGTGTGATTCATCATGTCAAATATTGCTTGCATCATGTTGTTTTAGAGCTAACAATTATGGTGTAGGATTTGTAAGCATTGCATTCAAGATCTATCAATATCAAGCTAGAGTTCAAGTCCACATCCATTGGATCCATCACTTAAATGTTTGTAGCACCTTATTGCTAGGGTTTGGTGAGTTTCAACATCATTATTTGTTCATTCATCATTCTCTATTCTCTTTCATTTCATTTCAAGGGTTTAATTGCCAACAAGGGGTTTTACCAAGGAAAACCCCTATTCACTAACTCCCCAACATTTTTCCCTCTCTTTGCATGTGATTTGTAGGGTTAGGTTGCAGATTTACCAAGAAGTTAAGATTGGAAAAGTGATCAAAGAAAGTAAAAGTTGTCAAAGTCCTAAGAGAAGCTTGGAGAAGAGCTATAGTATGAATTCTGTAGTTTCAGACTTGGATTTGTATAAAGAGTAGAAAAGCAGACTAAGGGTTATAGTTTCTTTTGAATTTCCAAAAATCTAGAGGTGGAGTGATTCACCATTATTGGTGAATGAGTCCCACTGCACAAGCATAAACACGAATTTTGTAGATTTGAGTACCTATTTGTCTGATACCTATTCTGACACGATCTTCCTAAAACTGGACTAAGTCGCCCAGCTTGGTGTATGAGTCCTAGTTGGCATCAACAATGATTTTTTTAGGATTCCAGAGCACCGTCCTATCTTCTTCAACTTCCTAGGTGCACGTTTCCAGTTTCATAACTTTCTATTACATTTTACTTGCATTTTTAGGTCATTTAGTATTAGTTTGCATATCACACTGTGTTTTCAAACATTTTGCATTTTCCAAGTTTACACTTGGTGGTGAACCCTCATTTGCTATTATCCTTTTCCTAGAATTCTTCCTTCATCATATTTCAATATAATTTTCATTTAAATCTCAAGGGTTTGTTCTTGAGTGAATAGTGGAGTTTTGTCTCTCTCCATTTAGGTCCAAAACCCTAGAAGCGAAAGAGAGCACAAAATTTTTCTTATTCACATTGTCAATCTCCAAAGATAATCTAGATTTATCAACAACCATGCTAAAATTTTCATCAAAGAGGAGAGAAATTCCCTAAAGTATGTCTCCCAAGTCTACAAGATGAGACTCCATAAACAAATCACAGATGCCTACCAAATACTCATCCAATAAAACAAGATCTGAAGCATCAAAAATATCTTCTTGTGTTGAAGAGCCAACCTTTGAAGCAACAAGAGGAGAATCAGCATAGGTGTGAAGAACTCCAAAGTTCAAATGACCAATCTCTCTTGAGGAATTGCTATCAACACTAGCAAGAGGGGTGCGAGGCTCATAATCATGGGTATGTGCAGGATCATCATGGAAAAAACAGGCCCTTAAGTGGCAAAAAATTTAGAAAAATCAGTGTTAGGCAACTTGACGTAAAAATTTGAATAAGTTATCTATATTATTTCAAAAATATGTAAGAATAGAATTTGTATAAAATTTAATGTAGTTTCTAAACTTCTAGGTTTATTTAAAAATAAATAAAATCTATTTGGTGAAAATTTGAAATTTCAATGCAGTAGTACTTAAATTTCAAGGAAAAAATAGGTAGGTGTCTGTCTAACCACCCTAACCATAATAAAATGATAATATTTGTTTATAATATTTTATATATAAGTAGAGGACTCGTGTTTAGATGTGATGCATATTCTTTTGTAATTTTTTTCCAAGTAAATAATTAATTATGAATTTTTATTACAACTTTAAAAAAATATAAAAACTTGTATGTCTAACCACCTTAACTTGGTCAAAACTTCATGAAATTTATTTTTTCTTTTTTTAATCCTATAGTATGTGAAGCATAGAATGTGACGCGGGTTTCAAATTCAAAAAATGTGATACCGTTTGAAAGTTATAGATGTTTTTCAATCAACCTATCAATCAAGACTTTAGTCATAATTCTAATAGAAAATAAATAATAATTATTTATTAAATTCAAATTAAAGTATAATTTATATTGGTGGAAAGCTGAGAATCTTCTCTAAAAACCCTTTTCGTTTCATCAATTTTGGCTAAAAAAAAAGTCGTCAGCCACATACCCTACAAATACCCACAATATTGCCACTTTTTGGCTTATCATGATCCTGCACATACCCTCATCATCATCATCAAAATGAGAGAATGCATAGAGGTGAGACTCATGATCAACTTTACGAACAACAATGACTTTTTTAGTATCATCCTCTTTGATGAAAACAAAATCTATAGTGAATTCTACAATCTTTGGTACCTCACCATGAGTGATCTAATAGATGGATAGTATATTTGTATGTAAATCAAGAATGCACAATACATCTCTAAAACAACCATCACCTTTCTCAATTCATTTCCTACCCCTGCAACATCCAAAAGCTTACTATATCCCAAAAAAATCTTGAAGTATCAGTAGGATGAAGACCTAAAAAAGGATAGGGACAAAAACCCATGTGGTGAGATGCTCCTAAATCCAAAAACAATCTATGATGACCAAAATGAATTATAGAAGCTACCATTGCATGTCCTCTACCCATGTAGAGTTTATCTTCTTTACTACTTGCAAATCCCACATTCCTTAACTATGTTTAAAGTTGGATGATGATGCAGATGGAGATGGAGATGGAGATGCAGAGGCTATAAAAGGAGTCATAGATGAGGGAAGTGGAATATTATTTTTCTAAAGAAGGTGTGAAAGCTCATCAATATTCTTCATATAACAAGGGTGTTCATCATGTGCCCTTTCTTTTTGCAATACAGACAACTGAATTTATCCTTCTTAGGCTTGTCCTCTTTTGAAGAGGTTGAAGACTCATTTGACTCTTTCTTAGGCTTATATTTCTTCTTCCCTTTGCTCTTAGATCCTTGTGCAACCAATGCATGATTCATAGGGATGCCCTCTAACTAGACAAGTTCAACTTGCTCCCTTGTCAACCAGTCACAAAAAGTCTCAAAAGAAGGCATCTGGAATGCATTTCCCAAAGCATCCATGGTGGAGCAAAAGGTAGAAGAAAATATTGCAAATGGGTCTCTCAACTTAGAAAGAATTAAAAAATGGACTCCTTATCTCTTTTTCTCTTCCCACATCTCACCAATTATGACCTTATAGATTTGAACTTGACAATAAAATCATCAATGGAAGGAAATACATCAGGGGAAAGAGAGGCTAATTCATCCTCTAGTTCCAAGGCACAAAACTCACTAACCTAACCAAACATGATATCTAACTTATCCCATATATCCTTGGGTGTATCACACTCATTAGTATGAAAAAGAAGACTATAAAAAACATTCAATTTTATCAGACCCATAGCTTCATCACACTTGTTTCTATGGGAAAATATTTCATATTCCTTGGTAAGAGTGGTTGGTTATCATTCAATGTTGACCACAAACCCTTAGGATAGAGCAACCTACACATTTTCATCTTCTAGGTATGGTAGTTATGGGGATTTAACAATTCAACTAAATCAAGAGTAGCCATGACAACAAAAGGAAAAATACACCAAACTGAAGCCTCCAAAAGATATCAACTAAGCAATATCTCCAAAAAAAAAATTACTTAGGAAATTAAAAGGACTAAATCTGGGAAATTGGAGCAAAAATATTATGCACCTTGCTTTTTGTTTGTAGCAGATCCTCACACCATTCGAAAGCCAAATGTATGTCACAAGTCTCCACAACTCAACAACTTCTTAATATATGAGACTTGTTCACACCAAACAAAAACACAACAATGCTATTTAAATAGCAAGAAACTACCCCATGCTGCCAATGTGGAATAATGTTTCCAACATGACAACGTCAAAACCAACTTGGGCCCACTTCCTCTCAGTTGTGCAACATTAAAATCCTAAATATTTAGGGAAAAAAATTATAAAATATAAAGTTTGGAAAAATGTATGCTGCAAGAATGATTTGTTGCGTGCAAATCAATGACAACATCAACAAAAGAAATTACAACCTTGATTCAAATCATGGATTCTAGTTAGGAAATAAAACTCCAATCAACAAATTTGCAACAACATCTAAACAACAAAAAAAATCACCTTAGGTGTTTGAGTTACTATCATAATCAGATGTGAGGGTGACCAGAGTTGGGACATGAGAATGACTGAGCCTTTGTTGGTTTGAATCACAACCCTCTAATTAGAATCGGCCCCAAAACAAGATCTACATGGTGATGAAGGGTGCGAGATGTGGAGCACTCTTCACCCACTTCCACACATTCAGGAATGGTGCCCAACAACTGAAATTTGATTCCCCTTTCAATAGCCAGTTCATTTGCTGCCAACGCAGGTTTGAAACATTTCCACCAAATGGAAAAATCACACCTTCCTCAATGAAAACAAAAATCACACCTCATAGAGGGAGAAATTACACCAGCAATGGCAAATCATAATGGGATGATCATAGGAAAACAAGGCAATTTTGAAATTTGAAAAAATTTCAAATGCTAGAAAAATATTTAGAAAATAAATGATCTCAAACACTCGGATGAAAACACTCGAGGGAAGGAGATCATAATGGTTGGATTTGACACCATGTTGGTGTCATCCACCTCCCAAGAGCACCATCTATAATAGAAAACCTTCACGAAATAGAGAGAAGCACTATGCTATTTCACCAAAAAGCATGAATTGAGATGCTAAAAATACATACTATACGAGCTTTTAAAGCTGTGAAATATCAAACGGGTGAGAAAACTACCCTATGGGAAAAAAACACTTGGATTTATTTACCCTAAGATAAAATTAATACACTAACACCCCCCTTAAGTGCAAAATTAGGGAGAATTATTATGTAAAAATGAAGATGCAATATGGGTCCTAGCTACACAACCATGTTAGGTACCCATTTACAATACAAAAAGAAATATCTCACAACCGGAGAAAAGGAGAAAAAACATGTGAGAAAAAAACCCTCTCCAAAAGAGAGAAAATAAAAACAATAATGATTCAAGGATGGAGGACTCAATCACACCCCTCAAGGACTACATACATCATGTATATACAATAAATTATCCCCCCATAGGAAGGAAAAAAGGAGATATTATATGCCCCCCATAATGAAGAAGCTCTAATGCTGATGAAATGTGCTTGAAGACAAAAGATGATCCAATGCCTACAAGCAAATCCTCTCCCCTTAGGAAGAAACAAGTCCACCAGATGAAACCACTCCATGTCCAGCTGAAAAGTGGAAGGAAGTCTCCAAAAATAATCCACCACATAATCATGATAAAAAACAACTAAGAAATGTGACAAATCAAGTGAAGGCTCATCAATGTGTAGTGTCAAAAAAGGGTCATTCGACATTTTTCGCACTCGTTTGGGTCCTTCTTATGGATTTTGGCTTAATGTTGCCTTGATTTAGTGTTGTAATCTCGATAACACATTCACATTAGATATTGGGCCCTTGTGAACTAAAAGGATTCAAATGGTACCTTACCTAAGTGTTGTAAAGTGTTGTGACACACTTTCACACTTTTCTAGGGTCTTATTAATGTGTTTAACCTAAATAACCTCTTTTCATCATTTACCAAGCCTTTTATCAAAGTGTTGTAAAGTGTTGTAACATACTTTCACACTTTTCTAGGTTTTTCATTAATAATTGGGCTTTCTTATGCTTTAATTAGCCCCATTTTGCATCTATAGGCCTTATGTGTATTTTTTAGAATAATCCTGACAAATATCATTTAAAATATCAAAATCCCGAAACCCATCTTAAATGCCTAAGGTGAGACTCATTCGCCATTCTGGGTGAATGAGTCCCCTTAGGTGGGACCCATTCATCTAGAGTGGTGAATGAGTCCCCTTTAACTCAAAATTCAAATTTAATTCAAAATCCTGGTGGGTTTTTATTCTCCAAGATCTAAGGTCGGCTTGTCAAGTTGTAAACTCAAGAATTATTGCATAATTGAGTATAAATACAAGCTTCTTTCTCTCATTTTCATACAGGTTGGATTCAAGTATTCATGCATATAGTTTACAAGAGCATTTGGACATTCATAAGAGCATTGAAGGCATTTCAAGAGTAGATTATCAAGCATTCAAGAGCTTCTTCAAGTTTCATTCATCATGTCAAATATTTCTTGCATCATGTTGTTTTAGAGTTAACAATTATGGTGTAGGATTTGTAAGAATTACATTCAAGATCTATCAATATCAAGCTAGAGTTCAAGTCCACATCCATTCGAGCTATCACTTATATGTTTGGAAAACATCATTATTTGTTCATTCATCATTCTCTATTCTATTTCATTTCATTTCAAGGGTTTAATTACCAACAAGGGGTTTGACCAAGGAAAACCCCCATTCACTAACACCCCAACATTTTTCACTCTCTTTGCATGTGATTTGTAGAGTTAGGTTGTAGATTTACCAAGAAGTTAAGATTGGAAAAGTGATCAAAGCAAGTCAAAGCTGTCAAAGTCCTAAGAGAAGCTTGGAGAAGATCTATAGTTTCAAACCCGGATTTGTATTAGGAGTAGAAAAGCAGGTTGAATTCTGCAGATTCGGACCTAGTTATCACCTTTAATGATTTTTTTATATATTAATATTAGTTTAAACACAATACAATGAACACACCATTTTAGAAGTTGTAAGCTAAATATAGTCAAAGATAAACATACGTTCCAGCCTTCTATTGCCTATAATGTATGGTAAAGTTGTATGCTTAAGAACTATACAACGAGGAGGGTTGTATGCTCAAGAACTATACAATGATGTAGATATAGATTACTTATTGCAAGGAAAGAAACTTCTTATGTTGCTTATGAGACAACCTTTTCAATCTCATTATTTGCATTGGTGAATAGCTATGGTCCTTTATTTTTTATGGCATGTTCCCCTTTCTTGGTATTCTCTTTGAGCTCTTTAAATTTTCCCAGGGCCTACATAAAGACAACAGTATTGGGTTCATCTTGCTACCATGAGCACCCGTGCATGACTTCTTTCTGATGGATAATAACCCTCCCATTTGTGACCAGCTTCAAGAATTTTCTTTCCTCAACCTCCATGGTGGTAACAACCTACAAGGAAACATTGTAGAATGTGATCCTTTTATTCGACAAGGTAAGAATACTCTGTACCCCATTGTATTTGTCCTCATTCCTTGCTTTCCATATCACCCACAAAATTTCAGTAGTAAGAAAAAATCATAAGAGATGTAATTCTTTGCTTAATTTATTATCAAAATCCATTAAAATTTCTTTCCAAGTAAAATTTCTACTTGAACACCAAGTATCCTAAACATTCTAGAACAAAATCCAAATTTCCTTAGCATAAAAACACTCAAAGAATATATGAAATATAGATTCAGGAACTCTATAGATATCATAAATAACAACATTGAAATTTTTCAACTTGAAAGGAACTTTTTGAAGTAGTACAAGCCATCTAAAACCTGTCCTTTTTGCATCTATCCCATTATGCCACAGATACCAAAAAAAAAAATTCCAATATTTTCTTTCAAGGTTATCCCTCCAGGCCTTATTGAGATAGTCAGTGGGTGTGCATGAGTTAATTAACTATTTATAAATATCCTTAGTTTTGATCTCTTGCAAGGGTAGGGTACCCTTCTATAATATGTTTATCGGTTCACCCTTCTAGGTTCCTACTTGGAGATTTGGGTTCCACCTTTTATAGGTCTCTCTTAGAATAGAGCATGTCCTAAAGTTAGAGGAAGGAAGTCCATATTCCTCCCTCAACTTGTCCCAACTAACTAGAGTTGCATCCCTGAAGATATCACTAAATGTTTTAATGCCAATCTGATTCCACTTCTTAGCAAAGTAGCCTTGCAATAATGCTAAAGGCTTTCCATTATTTTAAAGATTCCACTAGATGGATCTACCTAAATGGATTAGGCTGTTGTTATGGTCAGTTAGGAGAGGGCTAGTGAGACTATCCCGAATGGATTCCCAGGCCTTCCAAATACTTCTAAAAATTGGTGATCCTGTAGGCACTATTTGGTACTTAGTGATGAGGAGATCACTAAAAGGTGTAAAGCCTTCCAAGATTTTGCCAATTTGGGGACAGCTTGAGAGATGTTATTCCTTATTAGAATCTTCCAAGGTTCATTCCCATCAAGGGCTTTGATGACCCACTTTGCAACTAGATCCATACCATTATTTTTGAGATATTTGAGGCCCAAGCCTCCATTAGTTTTTTTTCCAAACAACACAATTCCCACTTGACAGCTGCGTGCAACTTCTTTTTGTCTTTCCTATTGGACCATAGAAAAATTTTGATTTTATTTTGCACCTCATTAACTTGATAACTGTGGAGGAACCATACTGAAGAAAAGTATAAGGTGTAGGAGGAAAGAATCTTTTGGCACACATGTACCCTCGTAGCAAGAGATAGATAATGTCTATTCCACCCATCCAGCTTTTTATCAATCTTGGACTTAAGCCATTGCCACATTTACTTCAAATTGGGTGAGACTGAGAATAGGATCCCCGGTACCTTACTTGCTTTTGGGCCCCCCCCATTGAAAATAAAATTTCTACAGCTAGTTAGGAGGGGTGTTAAGACATCTTAATAGAATATACTTAGCTTTTGAAATCCTAGCTCCTGAAGCTTGACAAAATAGATCAAGCTTGTCCATTAATCTGATAAAGTTTTCCTCTTCTAACTCCACAAAAATGGAAGTGTCATCAGTGAGTTGAATGTTTAGGAGCTCACCCTTGTTAGGTAGTTTCACCCCATTCACTTTAGGTGAAACACACTTCTCCCTTAGTAAGTAATGAAGAGCATATGAGGTAATAACAAACAAGGCCAGGGAAATGGGGCATCCCTATCTAATTGACCTCTCCAATTGGATTGGTTCACACCTAGACCCATTCACCTCAACCACAACAAAGGCATCACTTGATAGAGTGCTAATCATTTTGGTAAAATCCTATAGAAACCTAAAAGCTTCCAGTGCCATCTTCAAGAGGGACCACTCCACTCTATCATATGCCTTCTCAAAATATAGAAAAATCATTGCCACATTCTGTTGAGATCTTTTGGCCCAATCTATGGCCTCCCAGCTAGTAATCAAGTTTTCAAGGATGTACCTTCCTTTAATAAACCCAATTTGAGTGGTATTTATGAACTTCAGAAGGATATTTGTAAGCCTTAAGGCTAGGAATTTTGAAAGAACCTTGTAAGAAACATTCAACAAGGTTATTGGCCTCCAATTTTTAATCAAGGTTTTGTCAAGCCCTCTTTTGGTAATAACTCAATAAGACCTTAATTGATGTGGGTTCCCAAGGACCCTTTATCAAGGGCTTCTATATAGACTTGGTGTAAATCCTCACAAATCCAATCAATAAAGGTCTTGTAAAATTCAAGAAGGAGACCATCTAATCTAGGAGATTTATTGTTGCTCATGGAAAGAATTGCTCTTCTGATCTCCTCTTTGGTTATTGTAGCAAAGAGTTGAGCATAGTCTTCTTTAGAGATTTTTTTTGGCATCAAACCTTTGATTATGTTTCTAGCCTCCATGCATCCTTCTCCATTATCTTCAATTTTAAATAGTTCCTTGTAGAAAATTGTGAATTATTGTAGGATTTCTTCTTGCTTTGATAGCATCACACCATTTTTCCTTAATATACTTGAAGAAATTTTTTTATCCTTTATCCCCACTGCTCAGCTAGTTGAGCTTAGCCCTCACCTTAATCCCTTGAATCTTATTAGCCTATAGTTTCCTCAAAGATCTTTTCACTTTGTTAAGCTCTTCATAGAGTTGCTCATCCTTATGATCCTCTTGGATCCTTGCTTCAACAACGAGCAACTCATCTTGGAAGTGGTTCTCCTCCCTCCTCCTAGATCCAATTCCTTCTTTTTACCAATTATCTAAAAAATGAACCTCCAGGACTTAAAATTTTGATTCCACCTTTCTATAGGACTAGACCCTCTTAACATCCACCTATTTATACCCCTAAAGGTTCTCATAGCTTCAATACAATCCTTGTCCCACAATAAGCTAGTGTTGAGAATGAAGTTATCATTATTTTGGGAGCTAATCTTAACACCATTGTTAATGGTTATCTTGGATTTAATTGGATAATGATCTGAAAGAGTGTAAGGATAGACAAACACTTTGTTACCCCTATTGAGTAGCTCAAAACTGTAAAGGTCCTTGTTGGCATAAAATCTGTCAAGCCTACTATAAATCCTCTTGTTGCCTTTTTGGGCATTACTCCAGGTAAACCACACACCACTACTCTCTTGCTTCAAGCCTTCAAGAGGATCAAGAAGATTAAGCTTGTTTTTCATTTTGAACCAATATTGCATTTCATTCCCTTTCCAGTCCACACTCATGCCCCCCTTCTTATCTTCCTTATATTATATCATTTTAAAGTCACCACCTATAATCCAAGGGACCTCTGGGAGTTCAGAGAGCCACCTCCATAAGTCACACCTACCAATATAGTCATTTTGGGCATAGATTGAACAAACCCAAAACTTGATACCACCACTCTCAAAAGTGGCCCAAACAACTCTATTAAGTAGCTTGGGGAGACCTGTGAATCAATAAGATGTGGTTTCCACTTATTAGCCACCAAGATGGCCACCCCTCCTTTACCTTTTTCATGTTTGGAGGCCAAGACCATAAAATCTCCCCAAATTAATTTTAATTTGGTTTCCAACAAGAACCCAACAACCTTAAGCTCTTTCAAAAGGAAAAAATCTTTATTTTTCTCCAAATTGAGAAATCTCCTTAGAGTATACGGGTATATGCAGGATTATGATGGGCCAAAAAGTGGTGATATGTAAGTGATATGATGGCCCATGTGGCTGACAAGTTTTTTATTACCCAAAATTGATGAAATGAAAAGGATTTTTAAAGGAGATTCTCAGCTTTCCACCAATATGAATTATGCTTTATTTTGAATTTAATAAATTATTATTATTCATTCTCTATTTGAATTACGACTTAAGTCCTAATTGATATGCTGATTGAAAAACATCTATAACTTTCAAATGGTATCAAATTTTTTGAATCTAAAACATGCATCAAATTCTATGCTTCACATACTATAGGATTAAAAAAAATTAAAAAATCATGAAGTTTTGACCAAGTTAAGGTGGTTAGGCATACAAGTTTTTCTATTTTTGAAAAGTTGTAATAAAAAATTCATAATGAATTATTTACTTGGAATTTTTTTTCCAAAAAATATGTATCACATCAGGACATGAGTCCTCTACTTATATCAAAAATCTTATAAAAAAATATTATCATTTTATTATGGTTAGGGTGGTCAGACAGACACCTACTTCTTATTTTTTCCCTAAAATTAAGTACTACTGCATTGAAATTTCAAATTTCATCCAATAGATTTAAAAAAAAAAACCCTAGTTGTTTAGAAACTACATTCAATTTGCTATAGATTCTATTCTTACATATTTTTGAAATAATATAGATAACTTATTCAAATTTTTACATCAAGTTTCCTAACTCTAATTTTTCTGAATTTTTCACCACTTAAGGGCCTATTTTTTCCATGATGATCCTACACATACCCATACTTCTTGTCAAGGGAATCTAAACCCCAAACATTCCATGAGTTGAAACTAACTATCATTAATGCATTTATTGGCAGGGGGCTCTTCAACATTCTTAAACATTTCAAAATATCTGACTATTTTCTCTTCATTTTCAATTATCTTGGGAGAGGGGATAGACAATACTATGTTGGTTTTCTTCCTCTTTCCCTTAATAATTCTTGCACCATTCTTGTAGACTGAGATGGTTCTACCTTTTTTCTTGCCTTGTTTTTTGGGTTCCTTGGGAGGGTGGGGGTTAGAATGCCCATCGACTTGTCTTACAATTTCCAAATTCTTCATAGAGTTTTCCTTAGAGCCTTCCCCAGTCGGGGAGGTTCTCGACAAGTTACACCTAAGCTATTTTTTTCACCACATCATTGGGTAGGCCGATTGTCCTTGTAGGGGTCCCCTCACCAACAAGGTGCCCAATAGTGCCTATAAGATCACAGGTTTGGGTAGGGTTGGAGATCCCAATTTTAGAAACTTTGGCCTTATCAACAAACCATTTTCTGACCATGTCAATCAAGGTCTCAAGAGAATCATTAGTTAGAGAAAATCCAAGGTCACCACAGTTTTCTATGGTAATTATCTCACTATCCCTAGAGGTATCTAGACATTGACCACAACCATTGTTTCCAAGTTTTATTTCTTTGCTTCCAGGCCCTGAAGGATATTTGAGGGGTTGATTGACTTCAAAAGTAGAAACTATACTCTTAAATTTGAAGGAGTTTTCACTTTCTTTCGAAATTTCATTATCTTGGGAGTTAGAGACCATGGTCTCTTCATCAACTATAATTCCATTAAAATAGGTCTTGATCACCTCTATTTTTTTTACTATTATTATTAAATTTTCCACCTTTCTTCATAATGCTTTCAAGAGCAATATTTTGACCATTTTTCTTGCCACCACCCAATAGGGTAGATGGAGGAGATCAATGGTCTAGGTTTGGAAAAGAAGCTTGGCATGGGGAGGAATTGGTAGGTCTGCTACCAAGGGGGGAAAAAAATTACACCAGGGATGCCAATGCCAATAGTAGCGGTAACCAAAGATAGAGAGGAAGGCTCCAGGGGAGAGCTCACAAAATTAGAGGTAGCGGGAGAGACCCTCATGTCAACGGTCGGATCACAACTAACACTAGATACTATTGCTAGATTGGCGGAAGAAGAAACAACACTTGATTCACTAAGAAGTTTAGCAAGAGGGTGGTTACCATTACCATGAATAAGGGGGAATTTTTTTCTCAGGTGACCCTCTTTCCTACAAAGGTAGTAGGCCCTAATACCACCAAGCACCTCCATTGGGCACAAGTGAAGATTACCCTCAATTTTAAGACCGATATTACCATGTATATCGACGCCCGGGCTTAGGGAGACAAGGACACAAGCATTCAAATCTGGAAGCATAACTCGAGGCCTATCCACCTAGAGTAAATTCCCAAAGGGTTCAACAATTTTTGGAACAAAGGACCATATGTCTTGGGGAATATTTTTTACCAACAACCACCTAGGGCTAGACAATGTGAGGATTTCATTTTAGTTAGCCCCCAACTTCTAGGATAAAACCCTAAACACCGACTTTCCAACGCTCCAGTAGGATTTCTTTAAAAAAAATAATTGCATAGAATTGATCTCATGATTTTTAAAATAAATTAAGAATAAACCTTTTTGGATCATACAACATAATGAAATTTGAACATTTAATTTTTTAAACCACACATAGTTCAACTAGTTGTCTAGGTATTTTCTAATAGGGAGATTGTCCAGGTTGATGGCTACTAGAAAGACTTCAACCTCTGAGAGTCTATCCCACTCTTTGTTGATTGTTTCAAGCATATCCAGGTTTGACACAACCATAGTGGTGTTTGGAGGAATCGTATCTTGTGGACCTCTAATATCACTAGCAGTTTCTCCTCCTTCATAGGACTCAAAAACAAACTTCACACTTTCCAAACAAACTAGCTGATCAAAATAAAGAACCTCACAGAATGATTTTGGGTGGTTAACGGTATTGACTATTTCCCCATCCTTTGAGGCATCCCCAGGGGGTTCGAGGGGGGTTGTAATGCCCTCCATAGAAGTTCACACTAAAGACCATCCTTTCAAGCTAGGTAGCAAAGAAGATTGAAAACCACACAAGCCAACATAAACCAAGAACATGCATACAACACTCCCATGAAAACAAAAATGAGGACAACCACATAAGGGCATGGAAGATATTACCTTCATGGGGGAGGGTTGAGCCTCCCCCACCCCAGAGCAGATGAAACCCTCAAACTAGACTCTAGGAAGCGATCACTCTGTTCTGCTAGGGCACCGTCCTTTCTTGTCTTGGGAGGAACACTTGCTAGTGACTTCACCTCTAATGGTTTTGAAAGTTTAGTACCAGTATATGATGATCCAAAATTGACCTTTCTTACCCTATGAAATAGGGAAAGCCATTGACTTCTACATAAAATAGTTCCACTTTATTTACAAATTAGTTTTTACTTTCAATGTCAAATCAAATACTTTATATCCTTGTTTTTTTATTTTTCTAGATTGTATTTTATTGGCTACTAAAATGCCCATAAATTCATCTTTGCAATGCATTGAAGTGTTTAAATGCGCATATGCATTGTTGTCCATTTAGTGCTATCTCCAATGGTTGTAGCATATGTTTTATTGCTCAAAATTTGTTTAAATATATTTCAATTCATTTGAAGATGAATACAAGTGACCAAACATAGCTAAAGAATATCAAGTTGAGTAACAAACAATAATTTATACTTTCATATATGTTTTAATTTTTCATACCTCTAAGATAATTTTATCAATTGTTTTTTCTTATTTTTTAATGGTAACATATAAATACACACTTTTCTTAATAGAAAATATTTAATTTTATTTCCCCTTTTCTATACAACATTTAGATTATTAGAATAGTCCAATAAATTTATGAAAAAAATACAATTCACTATATTCATAAGTAATTTATTAATAAAATAGTTTACAATTAGTATTGTTAAATAATTCTTTATGAAAATTGCTCCAATCTCTCCCCTAAATTTGAACAATGATCTTAATAGAAAAATAAATTGTAAAAATCTTGGGTGAGAATATGAATAAGGAAATCATAGAGAAAACTACTTTAAATATGACATAAAATAGACTTGACTCTAGTATGCTAATATAATCCCTGAATAGTGTGAAAAATGACCATTTCTTTCTCATTTTCAAGGACATTTTCTTGAGTATTGTAGATGCTAGCATATTCCCTTAATAGTGTGAAAGTGTAATTTTACAATTGTTGTGAAATCTATTTCTTAGAAAAAGAAACACCCTTGAAAGTTGTTAGAGACCATCTACTTTACATCTACATATGCACGTGAATGCAACAAGTGTTTCCAAATATGGTAGTATTTTTTTATGCATACTGATTCTATCATTAAATCACTTTGATTCACCAAGTCAAGTCCTATACTTTTCATTCAAGAATACCATTTGATGCACTCTTTAACCATATACAACTCCCTTCTTGACCATTAACAAATTTCTCATCATGATAATTTGCAATAATATGGCTATCAACATCATAAAGGTCATTCTAGTTTTTTGAAACATAGAGATCTATAGTTGAAATTATAAATACTCTATTAAAAAAATGATACAGCATAAGTGTATACTAATGATTTTTAGTCCTAAACGTGAAGCATATCTACAAATAAAAAATGATTTCCAAGTCCAAGTACATTTATGTACATTTTCGCTTATCGTTGTAAATGAAAACTAAAATGAGTTTCATTTCTTACAAAAACTACTAATTTTAGGAATATTTTCCCAAAATCTCCTTAAATGAATAAAATACTATTATCAAAATATATGAAGACATTTTCTTTTCAAATAATTTAAAAATTAAAATCTTAACATATTTCAAAAAAAAAAAACCAAAAAAATCTTTGAACATTAGAATTTCTCAAAATTTCCACAACTGAACAAAAACCAAACTAAACATTCCTAAGAAGTTCTCTAAAATATTATTTTTCTCTATATATTGACCAATGAATAGATAATGTTCATATCTAAATACACATATCAATAGATTCCTTAATCAATTCCAAAAAGATTAAAATTTTCATAGTATTACATTGTATGTAGTTGGCGCTAGAGTTTGCAGTTAAATTGTTTCAATCGCCTCCACCTTCATTTACTCGTTCAACCACTTCCTTTGTTCTATAAATACATATGTAATCATCCAATAATACAATCAATATTTTATGCATTCAAATATTATGCATTTAGCCTTCATATGGTATCAGAGCTGGTGTAGTTTCATTTCTATAATGATGTAAGGTAGTGATAGGCAGAGTGATGCACAAACTTGCCACATAGGAGAGTCAACCAAGAATTTGAAACTCACATGATTTATGTAAGTTGTTTTCTATTATAATTACATTACCCTTTCTTTTATACAACTCAAATGATGTGGTTATATGTGTAAAAATGCACATATATTGATACCTTATTAGACTTTTACTAGTATATTTTTATATAATAATATTTTTGATATATTTAATTAAAAATATAAGTATACTACACTATATAAAATATTGACATATACTCATATTTAGGAATCCTCTTTATTAGAAAATAATAAATTAAATTATTATATTAATTGAAACCTAGAAAACTACCATTATTAACTCTTTATTAGTGAATAGGATTTTTACATGTGATTTGAAGCCTAAGAATTTATCAATTCTAAGAGATTATTAATAAAAAATAACATTTAATATTGTAAATATAATTTATTTATAGAAGAAAAATAGTATGACATTAGCTAATTTTGAAATGCATTTCCTTAAAAAATATGTCCACATAAGAACCATGAATTATTAAAAAAACTTACAAATTTTGATAACAAACACTTCAAAACTCTTCCTAAAATAATTGTTTAATTTTGAATTACTAGATAAATTAAATAAATACTAGATCAACTATTTTAAAGATTTAATACTCTTTATTATATTATCAACTTAAATTTAAATTGTACATTATGTTTATATTTCTTATTTAGTTGTCCTTATAGCTATGTAATTTATTTACTACATATATACATAGAAATATACATTTTAGTCTTTAGCTAAGAATTATTATATATTTATATGTAACATTGAATTTTAACAACATCAAATTTTTATATCTCATGACATTAATGTTATGATATTTTTTTATTTTTTTGATGAATAGGCATTAATCTATATTAAAATCAAAGATTAAAATACATATTCGCAAAAAAAAAAGTGGGTGGTAAGAAGGCACACCTCGAGAGTCACATGAGCAACGCACAGAAAAGCCAAAAAAAATCAACCAGTCACATGGGCCTAGCCCAAAAGTCCATGATTACAAACATTTAAAAAAGTCATTAAGTAGCCAAAGCAGTGCCAACAAAGCCAGGAGGGTCTTTGTCATCCAATTTCTTTCCCCATACATCAACGGGGTCTAGAGTGACGTTAAGAGGAGGACCCCAACCATCATCATCTTCTTTATCTTTACCTTTATCTTCTTCGTGCTGAGGCGAGATTGCAAGTGCAAGCCACACCCAAAACCGCCACCGCCGCTCCCCAAAGCACTGCTAAAGGGCCACCCCTGGCCAGCTCGAGGCAGAGGAGAGCAAGTCCACCGAGAAGGGCAAGCTCCCCACTAAAGAGGAGGTTGAGAGTGGGGGTGCCCAGAGCCACTCTGCTACCAACCCTAAGAGGGCGACCAGTCGCGAAAGGAGGTGGGTGAAGCGAGTACCCGAGCAATAGTACATAGGGCATTGCCTCAATGATCCAAAAGCACTTGGAAATGAGCCACTTCAAGTGCAACTTTATTCGCTTGCACTTGAATCTGTAAGAGAACATTAGAACAAATAATAGCTTTAGAATATAGAGAAACATTTTTATATATTTGTGTGTAAGCAAATATGCAAGAATTTTTTTCATTCTAGATATTGAAGAGGATTTCCACCCTAAAAGTGTGTCAAAGTAGGGTATACTTAGTAGGAAGTTTGGGCGAGTCTCCCAACAGAACCATATGCTAGGAGAATGACTCTAGTCTAAAAGGCCAAAATAAGTCATGAATCCAAGTCCAAAACTTCTGGGCTCTGGGACAAAACCAAAAGAGATGCTTAAAAGACTCAACTTGCCCACAAAAAGGGCAACAAAGGTCTTGGAACCCCAGGTAAACAAGCCAAGAACCCACAGGCAAGCCTTGGAAAAGAATACACTAAGAAAAGTGGGCAAGCTTCAGCTCAACACTTGCAGACCAAGTGGTAACAAATCTTTTACACCAGACATGAGTGGGAGATTGAAGAAGCCACCTCTAGTTTAGACCATGAAGCATAGGAAAATGTGGTGAGAGCCATCTATAACCAAGCCTAGGCTTGTAATTCTTGAAAGGGGTGTCTGGGTACCACTTATAGTCCTTCCACCAGGGCTTAGACCCAAAAATTCCTAACTTATGAAGCATTTTTGTAGGAATAGCATTCACTAGACCATCATAAGTAGCACGGTCCTAGTTTTGAAGCCTGTATAGGGCACAAAAATCTTCCCATGACATGATACGCATTGTGGGTCTGTGAAATATTTGTTGTAAGGTCTGAATACATTTCTTGTGGAATTTGAGCGCCTTAAGCCAAGACAATTTAGCTAGAGGCTGACCATTGCTAGCAAAAAGAGGAGACCACCAAAAATTATGTTGGTTGAGTGAAAGCCCATCACAAAAACTAGAGCTAGCCCAATGGAGCCATGGTTTAACTACCTCTTAGGCTTTTTAAATACTTTTAGCAACAAAATTCCCCACAATTTGAATTGGTTCCTCCATAACTAGAAGGGTTTGAAAGCCAATCCCCTTCTAGTCGGGGCTGTGAGTAGGAAAGCCTGATTGAATACAGTGCCTGAGGAGAATTTTCTAGGCTTCATCTCCCGTAAGAGCTCGGATTATCCATTTCACACACTTGAAAAGTTGCTCCAGGACTTCCTTTGAGCTTCTGCTGAATCACATAGAGGGTTTCACCATGTCGCCTGGGAATTGTTGTTATGATATTTTTGGATTTTACCGATTTTGTAATTTTTACATCAACATTTTAAATCATACTCTATGGTCTGTTATCAACATGAGTTAGAGACAAAAAAAAAAAAAGATTCATTACATTAATATTGTGATGTATGGAAACTTCATGTTGTGAATTGACACCCTTCATGGAAGGGAACTTTACATTCTCTTATATGGCTCTAACTCATCCTAATGATAGATCATAGAATATGATTCAGAACGTTGATGTAAAAGTTATCACATTATTAAAATCCAAAAATATTTTTACATTAATATTTAATTTTACTTTTACAAATCTATCATTCTATATTTCAATTTTGTATTTTGAACAAACAATAAATAATATATACATATACATTATTTTTTAATGATTTTATTTCTAAACAATTTTATATATTTTAAAACTTTAATATTTTTATGTCTAAACAAAAAAACTAATAACATTTCTACTAAATAAAAATTAATTATTTTATAATATATGTTTCTATTTCATGTAATGTATATTTAATACTTTTAATTTAAAAAGAAAAAAATATTTTGTTTATATTTAAATGTCCTATTATGCTTGCTATTAGAGAGACCTTGCTATATTTGAATTCTTAATTCAATATAGAAAGCAAAGTTGTCTTTTTCCCAATCACAATAGCAAGCATTGTGAGGAATCTTAGTCTCGTGTGTAGTCCATTCCACCTTGTCTTTTACCCTAATTACAAGGTTTTTATGCACTCATTTTTCCAAGAGAGGAATATTCAAAAAACTAGATTTCAATATTTTCTGGACTCTTTTGTAGAACGAAATATCAGTACTTTATTACTAGCATACATATATTAAATTATATTAATATATATAAAATAAGCCGAAAGTTATCTTGTTTGAGGCGCATATTTTTCATCATTAAGAGTATTTTTTATTTAATTATTTCATAATGTGATGTAATTTATTTATTTTAATAATAAAGTCACTTGCAATTGTATAATTTTTTCCTTAACACATTCCAATAATAATATCTATGTTAGATATAAAAGTAGTAGTTGTTTACTCTTATATCTATGTTTGATATAAAAGTAGTAGTTGTTTAATATTTATAGCTTTGTAAGTATTTTATTTTAAGTTTTATAAAGATTAACTTGAAATCATAAGAACTTATATATAGAAAAACATAACATGAACATCACCCATTTGCACACATACTTTCAATTTGTTTAAAAAAATAATATAACATAGTTTTTCTTTAACACATTCTAATAAATAATAAAGTTCATGTGTAATAAATAATTTGTAGTTTTTTTAACTGTTGTTAAATAGGTATCTTAAAAAATGCTTACATCTTCACTAACATTCATTTTAATAGCAATATATATGATTTCATTATATTTTCGATCATTGTTTATTTCAATTGCCATATATAATGCTAGACACTAAAATTTAGTGGAATTCCTCCCCAAACTTATAATTTAATGTTTTGATTAATGATAACTTTATAAGTATCTAATTTTAGTTTTTATAATTATTAATTTAAAATTATACCAACTTGTATATAAGAAAAGATAACATCAACATCAACCATTTCCATTTAATTAGAACATAAATGGTTTTAATTTGTTAAAAAAAAAGTTTCACTTAGTTAAACATTTATGCACTAGTAATAAGTTTTGAACAATATCAATAGTGGATTTTGAAAGACTCAAACTCTGTGATTTGTGAATTGTTAATGTCCAAGCCAATCTTAATGGAATTTGGATTGTCCTCCCCCAATGTATTGTTATAATTGGAATTGTATTTGGATGACGGTCATCAAATGGTATTCCTAAATGGCTATCAAACTCAATCATTACATATGTTGGTGGTTCTGGTGGACCACTTCCAAGTTTGTATACAATCTTTCGAATATATCCTAGAGCTCCATTTACAAGACCTCCTTGGATCCAAAGATTTGAAGTCAACATTACCCTAGCATCTTTACTAATCAATAATTCTAGATCAAGCTCATCATTTGAGCATCCTTCTACTACATTAATACTTTCTGATTTTGTTGCAAGACTACATGCAATAGGATGCTTCAATGAGTATAGAATTTTCTTTTTATGTTTATGAACATTATCATTTGTTGAGAACAAATGAACACCATTTTCAAACTCCTCATTGCTTGTTGCATCAATGGTAATAGCGGTTCTTGTCCTAAGCAATCTCCAATCATCAATTGTTGGGTTTGCATCTCTAAGATTTATCAAAAGTTGACGAAATCTCTATTGATGGATGTTTTCTCCATCTTGTCTAGATACTTTATCTAAAGTAACCACAGTTTTGAATTCTTCCCATAGAAACCTAGCTCTTTTTTTGTTGTCATATGATGGTTTATCATTAACAGGAAGTAACTGACCCAAATCTCCAACCAAAATTATAGATATACTTGAAAGATAAACAATGAATTTTTTTAGCTAATATATTCCTTCATATCTATATAAACTCCATAACATGAATTACTTGTATTAGAATATAAAATAGTCATTTTTGTTAATCATAATCATGTGTATACCTGCAAAGTTAATGTTTTCATTTTGTGGGAATGTTTATCGAAGTCAAGAATCTGTTTTTTCTAGCATGTTCTGACCTATGAAGCTCATTTCATCAATCAAAATGTATTTGATGTGTGTTATCTCTTCTTGAAAGCTTGTTAGCCTTGCTCCTTCTAGTTGAGAAAAATCTCTTATTGGGATTCTTAATTTTGAATGTATTGTGGATGCACCAATGTTGAATGTTGCAATTCTAGTTGGTGCAAGTAATAGAAGGGGAGAAGAACTTAGAATCACTGCATTTTAAAGAGTTTGTCTAATAGCACCAATCAGATATGACTTTCATGTTCCTTTTGTTCCTTGAATTATCATCAATAAGGGTGGTGGATTATGATTATTATGGTAGTGTGCCATAATTATGTTGAGTGCCTTCCTTTGTTTATCACTGAGATTTGAATAGTCAGTACACTATGGTATTTCATCATGTATGAGACACCCATGTTCTCTCATGCAGCTAATGAAATTCATTGCTTGATTTGTGTACACTTCACCTTGGTATTCATTACACCAATTTGTTTGTCTATCAATATCTCTTCTACCCAACATATCTATTTCTAAGATTTTGATGTTCTAATCATTATGTAGTCTAGATATTATTTCCCATTCATGCTCAATAATATTTTGTTGAATAGTTTCATTTTCTTCAATTTCAGAATCACTGATGTTTTCAATATTTTCTACAGTTTCTCTTTGCTCCACGTGCCAAGGGTTATACTGAAATGACTCCCAATTTTCTATTATGGAGTCATTATCATGACCAATATCTCTTTGTACATCACAAAATGGTTTGTACAATAATAACTCTGATAAGAAAAAGTCATTCCATTTTTTTGACTAATGTGGAGGAATGGATAAAAATCTAGGGAATACTCTGACAATAGTAGGTTTTTGTCTTTGTTCCCATTTGTTATCTCTTTTTATTTTAGGATTATATATCCATAACTTGGCTGCATCAATTAGTGTTATAGCTTCCATACATAAAGGCCTTTTTTTGTATCCATCGATGAAGTTTATCGACTATTCTTCATTGTTTTCTTCATCATTTATACTTACAGATTTGAACACCTCACGTGATACATTTAGATTGACAATTTTTTTGCTACTCTCTACAAATGGAAGTTCTAGTAACATGTGACATGTTTCTTGAGCTCCAATATCCCTTTCTATAATAGTCTCTATCAAAATCCTTCTAGATGCTCTTGCAACTAAATCATCTACATTTTTTGTGTTTGCAAGATGCATCAACATTTGTTGGTATGTTTTAGAGCTTTTCTTTGCTTTTGCTACATATTCTACAATATATTTTATCATGGCATGTTTAGAAAGAACAAGTTGTCAATCTATATTTTCTCTCCACAATTGCAATATGTAGGGATTGTGTGAGTTTACTCTATCATCATTTCTGGTTGGCTCAAATTTCTTTTCACCTGTTTCTATGTCTTCATATAATTTTGACCCCTCTAAATTCAATGCCCAATGAGTATTATACCTATAATCAATATAAATATGTCATCTAGATTTTAGTATTTGACAATTTATATTATATTCCACTTTGATATAAATATTTTAACTTGTTAAAAAAGCTACCTGCAAACCATTGATCCTCTCTTTTTTCGTAGGCATCCAACTTCCCTGCATATTGTGTGTCGATGCACACAGTTTAGGATTTCTTCATAGTCCTAGTCAACATCTATCTCTGTAAATTGTCTTGTATCTCTAAGACATGGATGGAGAGAATAATTTTAGAATGCCTACAGTTATAAAAGAAAATATATTAGTCATATTGTAGACTATAAATAGTTTATTTAATATATTGCATGTATACATGTAAACTTTTTAAAACATGCCTATATGTTTGGTTGACGTGGATCTACTCTAGGATTCCATGCTTGAACAATACAATTGAAATATCTTTCAACACATTTTTGTTGTTCTTAATTTGACCAATTAAAATTGTCCATATTCGGTGCTCCATGTATCCATATGAATCCATTGACATGCAGTGATCCCCTATGTTACCACTCATATCTGCACCAATAATCTTTTACTTTCATTCATTTTTCTAGTATTTCTTTTCTGAATATTGAATGTCTCAAGTGCATGTAATGTGCGACTATATGAGGACAATCAATAACATTTTGTTTTGTCCAATTTTGAGCCTCCCTTGGAGTAGCTTGTTGTGTTCTTGGCATTAATGCATGCAAATCAGGCCAATACATGTCTGCAACACTTAAGGTGAAGAATATTGTAGATCCCATTTGATGAATCATGTCAGTTGGTTCTTCATGACATTTTGTCCAATATTGCCTTGTACCCCTTAATTTTGTTCCAAACCGCATCAACCTATCAACTAGATGAGAGTGTGGCATGTTTTCCATATGCTCACGTAACTTATTAATAATGATTGGCATGTCTTGAAAATTTATTTTTACAAATACAACTAATGAATTTTGTGCACGATGTCTCATTATCATGTTCATCATGAAATATTTAAACCTTGGATGACTACCAAAGTGATGATCCTTGTTCCACATTAAATGCTTGACAAATTCATGTAGATGCACTCGCCTCATTCGTGGTTCTAACAAATCACATCTACCATCAGGGAATAATGTTGGAAATGCCATATCAAGTAATCCTAAAGTGACATATTCATTTATAGGAGATGAACCTATTCTTGGCCAATCAATCAATGTTGTTGAATTTGTTGCATCAAGGTTATTAACCCATGCATGAATCAATTCCATTTCTATCTGAGGATTAGGTGGTTTAGAATCCATTGATGTTGTATGCTCAATTACATTACCTTCATCTATCTTAATGACTAGATCAACAAAGATGATTGATTTGTATCATAATCAAATTCCATATGTACTGTTTGTAATCCGTTGAAAATATTTTCATCAAAATTTCTTGTTAGATCATTGAGAGCATTTTCATCAATTCTAACATCTACATAATATTTTTCATGGTCTACTTTGTACTTTAGTGCCTTATAGACATGATCCCTATTAACTGTAAAGTTATAATTTGTGCCATGTTGATCCCTTCTTTGAACAATAATGATTATAAAATTTTGTATTGAATGTGGCAGAGCTTTTGAAACATGTTCCACATTTTGGGAAAAACTAATTATGTGTCCTTTGTATTTATACTGCCTACCTATTGCATGTGTAACTTGTATAATTGGGTTGACAAATGCAAGCAACATTTCTTCAACCTGAGTAAAATTTAAAAGCTCTTGTGGTTGTGGCCCAGGGTCCATATTGTTTGAAGCTGAAAATCTATCATTTCCTCTCTCTTGTCGGCATCTAGTGCATAGAGGTCCTTCAGAGGTCCAAGATACTTTGATTCCTAGATAACATTCTTGACAAACATAACATATGCTACTAGTAAATGCTACTTCCTCCAATATTCTTCTTAATTGCCAATCCTTTGTAGCTTTTTGTTTGCACCCCTGAATAATCACTTGGGAATTCCCTCAAATTTTGGGAATTTATATTTCAAATCCTTAGTCAACTTTATACCTTCAAGTAATGCCAAGGCTTGGCTTTGTTATTCATATCCCAAAACCAAGGAGAAGGACCTACCTTTAATTAACAAGTTGGAGGGAGAACACAACACAATCCTAGCCCTAATTAGGCAAAGGTTCCCATAAGCCACTCCTTCAAAATTTAATTTGTAAAAATCCCTTCTTTTTCACTTAATCCTTTTGTCAATTACCTCATTAATGGGGGATGAAACTTAAAATATTACTCAAGCATTGGAATATAAAATTCCAAATTTTCACATCAAATAATTGTTTTTGTTTCTTTCTAAAACTTGGAAAATAGAATGAAATTTGAAGATCTAACTCTCCATAAAATGGACAAGAATAGAATTAGGCTTGAGCTCGTGATAATAATTTTTCAGGAAAATTTCTCAATTGCATGTACTGCCTGAAATTGCTTTATTGAAAAATGTCACAAAAGTTCTATTTAGTTTATTGACAAATTTTTAGTTTTCCCTTGGTTGTCATTTACTATAGATCTCTGTTGGAGACTTTACTCCTTGGGTATGTGCAAGATCATCATGGAAAAAACAAGCCCTTATGTGGCAAAAAATTTAGAAAAATCAGAGTTAGGAAACTTGAGGTAATAATTTGAATAAGTTATCTATATTATTTCAAAAATATGTAAAATAGAATTTGTAGAAAATTGAATGTAGTTTCTAAACTACTAGATTTATTTAAAAAAACAAAAATCTATTTGGTGAAAATTTCAAATTTCAATGCAATAGTACTTAAATTTCAAGGAAAAAATAAGAAGTAGGTGTCTGTCTGACCACCCTAACCACAATAAAATGATAATATTTTTTTACAATATTTTAGATATAAGTAGAGGACTCATGTCCTAATGTGATGCATTTTTTTTGTAATTTCTTTCTAAGTAAATAATTAATTATGATTTTTTATTACAAATTTTTAAAAATATAAAAACTTGTATGTCTAACCACCTTAACTTGGTCAAAAAAATTCATGAAATTCATTTTTTAATCCCTATAATTATCGCGAAGCATAGAATGTAGTACATGTTTGGATTTAAAAATGTGATCTTTGGATTTAGAAAGCTATAGATGTTTTCAATCGACTTTATCAATCATGACTTTAGTTGTAAATTCAAATAGAAAATGAACCATTTATATTGAGTGGGAAATCTGAGAATCTCCTTTAAAAACCCTTTTCATTTCATCAATTTTGGGTAAAAAAAGGTCGCTAGCCACATACCTTACACATACCCATCATATTACCACTTTTTGGCCCATCATGATCTTGCACATACCCCCTTATAAGGTTATAGGTCTTTATAGAAGCCAATGTGACCAAAATCAAGTGAAGAATAACATTCATCTAAGACCTTAAAAATAGAATAGCTTGCAAGTTACATTCAATTGATTACAAATTACTTATATTATCTAACATGGCTACAACCCCATCTTTTTCATATGTTAGCCTATATTTCTTCTTCCACATTGGTTCAATCATATGTATTGCATGCAACTCAAGCTTTAGATGCATTTATAACAACCCTAAGTTGGTTTTTAAGAGGTGTCTTGACCTAGATTGATCTAACATTTCCTTTTACATGATAACCACAATTATAATGAAGTTTATAACACAACAGTTAGTTAAAATTTTCATATGTTCCTTGCGAATCCTAACCTCTAAAGCGCTAGTGACTGGGAGAGTTCCCATCAGTGTTCAAGTGATGCCATACCTAGCTTAACCATGATTTGCAACTTCATTCCAATGATAAGAAATTAGACATGCTTAGCCATATTGTGAATATGAGAATAGGCATTGAAGGTCCAATGCACACTCTAGAAGGTTCCAGCCTTGTAAGAGGTGAGTCAATCAGTGATAGTGTTC
>VDFB02066554.1:0-126676 GCA_007258455.2 Sequoia sempervirens
ATTAATCTCATGAAAACCTTGCTTGGAATATTCTGCATCTATCTCCAAACACACTTTTGTATTCCTACCAGTGAGGAATTATTATTATGAAACCTTTGGTTAATTTCTTCTGCTCTTTTTTCAAAACCCAAGTCTATACAATGTGCTTTGAACATTGATATATATACATACATATATCTATGTATATATAGATATATATATATGTATATGTACAAATATATGCATACATTTAACTATGTAATTATATGTATCCACAGATACATGTATACATATATTTATACAAATACATATAAATACATCTATATCTACATATATATGTAAACCCAAATTAAATGATGCAAAACAATGGGATACCCAACAAAAAAAAACATTAGTCATATGCTTTAATCGGACCCTAATTGGGGTGTAATGTGTTTGGTGTCTGGTGCTTTAGTAAGGAGATTAATATGTAGGAGTGATTTTTAATGGGCACCAAAATGATTTTATAAGGTGCTAACCTGAATTAGACCCATTGACTTTTGAGCAGATTTGAATGATAAAATAGATCTGTTTTATATTTTGCAAAGTTTATACCTGTGTTTTGTATTTATATCTATGTTTTGCAATGTTTATACATTGTTTTTCTGACACTTGATCACTTACAATGTACAAGATCATTGACAATCATGGCATCAAGGCACAAGAGGAAAAGATCGGGTGTGAGGCGCTTGAATAGAGTACCTCGTGTAGTGACATTCAATGTTCCAGATGTTGATGAAGAGCCAGTAGTGAACATGGACGAGGAAGTTATTTCTGAAAATGCAGAACAGACCAATGAAAATGATGGTTTTGAACCTGTTGTTCATAATACTGATGTAGAAATGGAACCGCCATCTGCTGACCAAGTGACAACCCCAGATCATAGCATGAAAAGTTGGTCTATGGATGACATGGAAAAAGCCATTGCAGATGTTGAAGACCATCAAATGACAATCAGAGGTTCAGCGATCAAATGGGGAATCTCGCCTAGCAGTTTGCGGTCATGGCTCAATGGTGTGACATCCACAAAAAAGAGGGGGCCACCAACAACCCTGACTGACGAAGAAGAAGCTGAAATTGTGCAATGGTGTAAAGATATGGCTAATATTGGCCATGGCCTTCAAGTGTCATAGCTTAAGTCAATGGTGGCCCACATGGTTGGAGTGAGGCCTAACCCATTCACAAATGGGATACCAGGGAGGTCATGGTGGGTTGGATTTCGTCAAAGGCATCCCGATCTGACAATTCGAACACCCAAAGGAGTGGACATTGATCGAGCTATAATGTTGCGCCCCGAAATAGTTTCTTCATTCTATGATAACTTGGAGGAGTTGTACAACAAACATAATTATGGGCCCAACAACATATGGAACTGCGATGAAATAGGTGTGCAAGTTGGCAGAAATTGTGCAATGAGAGTTATTGCAAAAATAGGGACGAAATGTGTTCCACAATTAATTGCTAAAAGCAAAGAATGGATCACTGTTCTAGCTTGTGTTAGTGCAGCAGGTCAAGCTATACCTGGTTACTATTTATTCAAGTCCAAAAGGAACATTAAAAACTATATTGTTAACTGTGAGCCAAGGGCATGCATGGCAATCCAAGAGCATGCTTGGATGACCAAAGAATTATTTGTGGCATGGTTAAAACACTTCGCAAAAAATGTCCCAGGAGGTGTGTCACCAACCAACAGAAAGCTTCTAATCTTTGACGGTCATGGCAGCCATGTGGCATTCAAAATGATTGAAGTAGCAAAGGCTATGGGAATAGATTTGCTCACACTTCCAGCACATTGCAGTCACAAATTGCAGCCCCTTGATGTTAGTGTGTTCTCACCATTTAAGAACTACTTCAAACAGCAAAGGACTATATGGCTCTCTGCAAATCCTCAACTTGACATTGGAAGGGAAGAGTTGGCAACACTTGCCAGCAAAGCTTTTGCACAAGCTTTGACTCCTAATAACATTGCAAGTGGTTTTAGAAAAACAGGAATTTGGCCATTAGATTGACATGCACTTGACTTGGATATGGGGCCAAGCCAAGCTTTTGTGGTTGAAGAGGAAGGAACGACATTGGGAGCAGAAACTGAGGGTGATACAGCTGATGAAGAGGCACAGTTCATGGCAGCTGAGACTTGTTTGAGGATAGCAGGTTGGAATGAGGAACAAATTGGATAGTTTGTGGATACCTTTTCTGCAAACATTCCCCAAATCCAGAAAACATTGAGGCAACAAAAATTCAACAAGAACCAGTAGTTCGATCATGTAATCAGGCAGCTGAAAATGAAGAGAGTCTGAATCTGCCATCTGAATTTCAAGATGCAGCTTTGAACCTAGGGGTGCATCTCAATTTCACTCAAGTGGATGAAGGGTTGTCCATGCCATCACCACCAAATGTTGATCCTGAAGATGTCATCCATTACTTCACAACTGCGAGAAATTGGGAGGCTGAAAATGATGAAGAGGATGGAGTCGATGGTAATGACTCAAATGATGAAGAGGCTGACTATGTGCCATGCACACAAGTCAATGATCAGCAACCAGCAGGCAGTAGAAGCAATTTTTTGCAACTCCCAATGCAACAAGTTTGCCAATCATCTAACAGAGTTCGCAATGGGGTCCTACGCCTTATTAGGCAGTCTCAAATTTTGACATCGGATGATTTCTTCAATTTGCTGAATGAACAAGAGGCACAGAAGCAAAGAAACCAAGAATTGCAGCAAAGGAAAAGGGAGCAAATGGCTGAAAGGAAGGCAGAAAGAGAAGCAATCCTCGCACAGAGGGAGGCAAATAGATTGGAGCGTGCTGCAAAAAAGCAAAAAATTGCATAGGAGAAACTGAGGCGGCGACATGAAAAGGAGCTTCAAAGGGAGCAAGTAAAGATTGCTAGACAGTTGAAGGAAAACCAAAAGCAGGCAGAAAGAACAGAAAGAAACAGAAGTAAGAGTACTCCTACAACTCCTCTTCCAAGTCAACATCCAATTTTAAGGGACATGATTAACATTTTGTCTCCAGCCTTTGCAACTCTTAGCAGCCTACAAAATGGGTCTTCTGAAGGCTGCTCTCCACAGTTATAGCTAACTCCAGAGGCAAATCATGCATTGCTTGCTTATATAGCAAGTGCCATACAGAACAATCCATAGTCCTCAACATCTTCTCCAGTTGACGCGGAGTCAGTTGACCCCCAAGGACACACCACTTCATAATCAGATCTGTGGATGTCTGATTACGATTTTTTGTTGTCAATTTTTTGACCTCGAAGTGTGCTAGAGTGTTTTTTGTAAAACTGAATGCTAGTCTATTGTATTGGACAGTCAAAGGATACTAGTTTGTTGTATTGGATAGCATTTCGATACTAGTGTCTAATTTTGTAGAACTAAATGGTAGTGTGTTCTCAACTTATCTAATTCGATGTGTTCCAATGTGTTTTTTGTATATATGAAGACTCCTTGTCTTCTTTCCAAGTTAATGATCTATGCTTTTGTGATTCGAAATCAGTTTTGTGTTTGTTGTATTCATCTATCATTGATGTGATTTAAAAATATGACTCACTAGTCTATTCAAGATCTATGTTTTATAAATAATGCATTTGGTAAAGGTTGAAAACATTATAATTCAAACTTTGTATTTTTCCTGACATCAGACTTTTTGAAAATTCAAACTTAATAATTCAATAAGTTTCTATGTATTTTCTCACATCAATTTATTTTGAAAATTCTAACTTCACATATGTGTTTGTTTGTTGCATAGATATATATATAATATAACTATAGATCTATATGTAAGTTTACAATGAATAAGTAAATCCCACCATAAATCAAATCCCATTGTTCAGGTTCATGAATGAACATCATCAGAAAAAAGAACATCATAAATGAACACAATGTCTAGCAGGTCACAGCCAAGGTAAACTCTTGAAAGACTTGACCTGAAATGTCATCATGCAAATTGACTTGCTCTTTACAACCTCCCTAGTTGTGTATACATGCATACATACATACATAGATATATATATATATATATATGTATGTATGTATGTATGTATGTATGTATGTATGTACATACATACATACATACATACATACATACATATAACTATACATCTATATATATATATGTATGTACGTATATACATACATACATACATACATACATACATACATACATACATACATACATAAACATATATATATATTGCTTTCTATTCTTCATGTTTTCTACACCTTAAGTAGGATCTTCAAATGCAAGATGGAAGTTTGAAGAATAATGTATATAACCCATGTTGAGTCCCGACGAGGTTTTTAGAATCCCATCGGAATCCAACGTGGTTCTAGAAACCATCATATTTTCCACTCGAACACTTTCCTTTAGGGCACAATCTTAAGAAGTTATGAAAACCCAAGTGATCTTTGAAAGGGGGGCCTTGAAACCAACAAAAATGCTTCCACTTAAAAGAAATCCTTTGTCATCGGAATTATGATAGGTTTTTGAAACCTTGTCAAGGACCAATAAAGGTTTTGAAACCTTTTAAAAGCACTAAAACCATGATATTTTCATTAGACCCTTAGCTCTTTCTTCCTTCGATCAACGTTCGCCAAAGTTATGGAAACCTTTTTGGACTTCAATTTCATTTTCAGAACTTCACAAAGAACTAATACAATGACCAACTTTAGGCTTAACTTTGAAACATCAAAAAAAATGGGCTTGTGATAACTAGGGCAGGATCCGACATAGGCTCAAAAAACTTAGGAGGAAAACACTTAGGACCGAAGTGAAAAAATTTATTTGGGGTGAGCATGGTTTTGAGGGCATGACAAAAACCGTGGCAACAATTGGCTCTATCTAGGTATGAGGACTACAAAGACAAAGCAAGGAGCCCAAAAACTTAACTATAGACCAGTGCTTAAAATATGTTGTGCAACAGAGTCAGACACATTGAGTAAGAGGATTTAGGACAAGCCAAAAATGAGACAAAGTAGCAAAGCACCTAAACTAACAACACAAAAAAAAATATATATATATATATATGTATAGGGTAGGGAAGCCCTACCTACAAAGATGATCATGGTTATTCACACAAAACCATTGATAGACTATGAAAAGTATGATCCACTACGGAAAAGGGATGCATTCCCATGTAGCACTTGCAAATTCAAGAATAGCATGTAAATTCAAAAAGGACTTGTTGTGTGTAAGTAATCTTTACATGTAGCTTCATTACCAAACAACTACTTAGCATCATATATTTCTATAATTTCCTAAACATAATTTTGCACATTGTCAGCCACATCTCCATGCGTTACTTCAAACAATATATTATCTGAATTTGTTTCATCATTGATTGGAATAAAGGATGCATGTATCTAATATAAGTCTGGACTAGGATTGATTTGTGATTGAAAGGTATGAACTTCATTGTTGTCTTTGGCCAATGTGAGCTCATTACGCCCTAAATCATCTCCACAAGTTCTATAGAATTTTTCTCAATAATTATATCTTTGCTCATTAACAAAGACCCTGAGTTATCAATTTCTTCTATTGCTTGTAAGGGGGACATAATGACTTTATATAAAGATTCACCATTTGAGATTCCCAAACCTTGAATTGGAATACAAGAAAGATTATTCGTAGTAGAAAAGCTCCCCATATCTTTCTCTGCATCCATTTTTTTTCACTCCTTAGTTCAATTTCTTTCTCAGGCTCTTCATTACATTTCTTATTTCTGAAGTTAACATCGCCAAGCATTAGATCATTACAAGAGCAGAAGAAATTGTATCTAGGTCATCCAATTCATAATCATGGAGTTCAAATAAATGGTTGTCTCTTACTTTGAAAACATCACTAGGACTACTTGGCAAAAATAATGCATTAAAGTTACTTGTCCACCTTTCATGACTTTCCTTTTCAATTTTTTCTATTTGCTCATAAGCCTCTACTACTGCTATAACTCTCTTGGTTGATTCATCAACATCTTCAAAGGTGAATGCTTCAAACTTCATAGGTGTAAAGGAAGCACCGATTGTATCATCCAATGGTTGTTTAATAGAGGATGTCAATAAACCTTCCATTGGTATATGAGGAGTGTAATATTCTTCATCACTTGAGCTGGCAGAATCACCTATGTCTCTTTCTCAACTAAAGTTATATACTTCAACTTTATGAGATCTATCTTCAAGGTTACTTGTTTTATCATCTAGAAAGTGTTCTTGACCTAGAACTATAAGATTGGAGCCTTCAACTTTGCAAGTTAGAAGACTTATCTCCTTTTTTTTACAATACCCCTTTGCATATTCTTTGTTTGAATTCCCTTTATCTTTCTTTTGATTATACCACCTAGACACTAACAAATCATCCTCTATTTTAACCTCTTGTTTAGCAACTTCAAGGTCACATACGTTATTCCACTTCATATGGAATTCAACTTCAGGATGTAAAGCTGCAATAAAGATAGATAGGAGGTTTTGTTGACTAGGTCAATCAACATGAGGAATTTGTTTTAAAGATTGGTCAAATCAATCCACAAAATCTCTCATACATTTGCATTCCCCTTTTTTTTATTTTGAAAAAGTGGCATAATAGAGCACCCACATTAACTATTGGTTGAACCTTGCCAGGAACCTATCTTTCAATAGTTTTGGTACATTTTTCTCAATCCATACAATTAGAGTCTTTCTATTATTACATTCTTTTAAGCAAAGAGTGCTAGAATTGTGAACTATGCACCACTTATCTGACTTACATTACTTATGGTTGTAGTTACTTATGGTTGTAGTTATGTTGTGGTCGTTATTTTTTATTTGGATGGAATTGAGTCATTCCTAAGTTTAAAATTTTACTTTGAGGGCTTAGAGTATAGTTTTTTATGCAACTTTGAATCTTTTTTCTTACTCTTGAACTTTTCCTTTGCTTCAAATTTACAAGTGAATTTATAGGCTTTTGTACTATAATAGATATCTAGGAAATTCATATCAAATTGAAATGGAGTTTCAAATTTGATTGGTACTTCAAAACAAGAATTTGTTCAAAATCTTGGATTCCTAGTTTAGATACCAAAATATGAAATATGTTTATATATTCTTGCACTATTTGATCTTAGGCTTGTCCCAACTAAGAAAAATTCATGTATTAACCATTATGGTTTCCTACAAGGTAGAAATTTTCTTTGAGACTACAACAAAACTAATTCACATGTCTACAAATATGTTAATATTGTCCTTATATACTATACAATAGTTATTATGCTATTTCACTAAGAAACAAACTTTGAGAAGAGTAAATATGATTTTTTCTTGATTATAAAATTAATTAATCCTGTAATATGAACATATTTTATTAAGCTAGCTATCTAGGGAATTTGTATCTATCATTCCTTCAAACATGCAAATGTGTAGATTGACTTGTATCTTATATAATGTGCAACCACTAAATAATGACTAAGAATTTGTTTGGTTTTAAACTAGTCTAAAAGTTCAATAAACTTAATCAACAATGTGTGATCTTTCACATGTACGTTCCTTCAATTCTTCTTGTTGTTTTCACAAATAATCCTCTATCATTTTTGGATCATCTCTATTGTCGACATGGCTGATGTCTTGTCTCCCATATGAAAATGTGAAGATATGAGGAAGTTCACATGTTCCAAGACATAAATTCCTTATTGTAGACTTCATATTGGTGGGCATATAAACAAAGATTTTATTCAATTTATCACCCCAATGTCACTCAGAAATGACACAAAGTGAATTGGCTCTAATACTGATGATTCAAACCCCAAGTGAAAATCCTAGTGGTTAGACCAATTAAAGAGATTCAATTGTTATAAGTGCAAAAGGTTTTATTATGATAGGGATTCAAGCATAGGGAAATAAATATACCAAACAATAGAAATAAAGAACAAAAAAATAGAACTATAATAACAATGTTGTATCATGCTTAGTTTGTACATGACCTATGAGAATGAATGTATGGTCCTATTTATTGTTCTTTATTGTATCTAGCCTTACCAAAAAGGCTAAGTACATATTTGTACAAGAGCAAGGAATATAAAATGGTAGTTGGAACACAATGGCTTATATTATTGTTGTGACTATGTCAACTACTCACAACTATCGATGATAAGTTATGTTGTGCAATAACATTGATGTGGAGTTTGATGCATGATTAAACCATAGTTTTTGATTAGGATAATGATATTTCTAATGAGATTGTGAAGTCTAATTTGAAAAACTCAAGTTTTATGGTATGATTAAGTGACCTAGATCCTCCTTGATCAATGGCCAAGAACACACGTGTCTTCATTACATTCATAGATGAGGAAATTTTCCTTTAAAATTGGCATATATAGTAATATTTTATTGGAACAAGTGATAAAAAGTAGGAGAGGGCATGGCTTCACAAAGTGAGACATGACACATTATTTTGGTTGTTCCATTCTTGATCCAACATGGACCTAACACATAATGCATGGTTCAATCCTTATAAACTTAGTATTAGCATTAAGTAGAGTAGTTAGAGGGGCTAAACAATGGTCTAGCCGATAGGTTGTGACCAATAAAAATAAGAAATTTCATTCCCTAGTAGCCTATAAAACTTGGAAAATAATTGAACCAAGGCCCACATTGCACCATGCCATTGGACGTGTGTCAAATGATTATTGACCCTCTAAACATTTGTGCACATAAATGCCTACACATTTACCTTATGAATAGTGAAACATGGGTGTGTAGGGTTCTTGTCATTTGAGACCATACATCAACTTTCCAAATTGTTGTGCATATGGTAAATGAAAACCTCGATCAATAGTGCAAGACAAATGTGCTTGAGATTTATATCATAGGCACAACAACGGTACTAGTTGATGGCTTAGCCAACATCCCATATTCAATAAAAAACTTCTATGTCACATAAAATCTTAGAACTATGTGGTGCCACACTAAATGATAAATTATTGAGGTTAATGTGCATAGCTTAACATAAAAGGGATCACTTATACATTCAATGTTGCACCACATAAGGCATACACCAAAGGAGCAATAGTAGTAGATGTTGCAAATTAAGCCACACCCAAACCAAAGATGGATTGGTCACCAAGTGGGCCTATAGCTTAGTGGTAGAGCATCACAACAAAAAATGGGAGGTCCTAGGTTCAAATCCTACATGGTCTAGGAAAAAGTTTAATTTGGTATTAGACTATTTTCTCCCTATGCATGTGAGTGAAACATGTGATTTGAAGGAGTTTTAAGGAATTTAAGAAACAATCTCATGAAAGAAAGTAGAGGAGAGTTGTAGAGGCATGAAAGAGGTGTTCAAAAAAAGTTTGAATGTGTGAGAAAGCTACAACCCACACATAAACATCATGTCTGTCAATAGAAATCTACTATAGTAACTATTAATTTTGCAATACATCTAATATATCAGAAACCTAGTCTACTAGTTTTCTTTTACCTAGCATTTCATTCACAATAATAAGTACTTAATGTATGGAAGTGCATGGATATGTGAATTGAGGGCAAGAGAGCACCCCAACAATAAATGGGCGGTCCTAGGTTTGACTCTTAACTAGTCCATTAAGTTTTTTATCATGGTATTAGAGCCAGACTAGGCTAGGAGCCTGAGCACCTATAGTGTGGTTTAAGGGGGGTTTTGAAAATTAAGCCACACACAAACCAAAGATGGAATAGTCTTTAATTGGGTTAATAGCTCAGTGGTAGAGCACCCCAATAACAAATGGGAGGTCCTAGGTTTGAATACAAGCTAGTCCATGAAAACATCTAACTATGGGGTCATGATGATGAAACAATGACCAATAAGAGCATTAGGTTAATGGGTCAATGCTAACTTAATAGTTAAGTTTGACAATGTGGGGCAATGAATCAAGTCATAAGGTACATGCATTAGGTGGTCAATAGGCAATTAAAATAAAAAGTGTAGGAAATAAAGTTAAAACCTCCAACATTAAAAAATAACTTGAGCATGTCGGACTTTAAAGAAATCATTTTTAATGAAACCAAAGAATGCACAAGGCTTTAGACAAGAGGATACACCCATGAAATAGAGAACAAGCTATTAGGCTTGAACAAATGACAAATTCACACAATTTTGGTAGTATCAACAGGAACTTATTGCCATGAACATGATAGTTTTGACAAAAATAAGACTTTACTAAACATGAATTTTAAAATAGAGCCAAAACATATGAAAACAAAGGACTTTCTCCACAAAGATCTTACAAACTAAAATCCATGTTCAAATGCAAATCTCATACCTACAGGTTATACACAACCAAACCAAAATTTGTCATGAATTACTTTTGTACTCATTACAACTAAATGTCACGTTTGGAAGACCATCTTAACACATAATGAAAAATCTTTGCAAATGACACAAGTTGCAAACATTCTAAACATAGAAAATGATCTCATACCAAGCACCAAAAACAAAGGTACACATGACCAAATGCAAAGCATTCAAGGGAAAAAAAAAAAAAAATAGAGGTTCCTTTGATTTCGATGGAGAAATTAGAATGTATTGTGCAAGCAACAACTATACCCTTATCATTTGTCCCTAAAATCTTTTGGATTCCAGTTAATAGACTTAGTTATTTTTGGAGGTTAGGAAGTACTATTCTCTTTCCTTTTGATTTTTTGAGTTATATCACTGTGCTTTATATTTCATATATTTAGAATGATTTATTGTATTTTAGTGAACTTTACTTATTGATGCGTATTTACAGAAAGAGGGTCTCTTTCATAGGTAAAAGAAATTGAATAATAGTTGAGAAATATCATGCATCCTAGCCACAGTTAGTTTCTAGATGTTGCCAATTTGAAAGCTATGCCTCTCTTACATTATTAAGCATAACTGGAAAGCAGGAACTACAAAGTCCTTTTACAGGCACTTTCTCGTCTCAATTCATTCCTTTGTAAGGTGTGCATTGATGGAGATTGTGTGTCCGTGTTTCCTATGCAGATCGAACTGGGTACTCTGAAACACTTACTTGCAGATACATCTTGCTTGAACAAGCTGATGGATTGGCGCTTATCAGTGACAGAAAAGTATTTGATAGATCTGCATATGAGTGTCAAATTTCATAATCATTCTTAGAGTTTTTCTAGCATTCTGTGATTTAATGGGTAAACAGAAACTTGCACTTGGCTTCTCATTTGAAATTAAACTTCAGATGAAGATGGGCTGTAACTGAGTCTTTGTACGTCTAAATTACAGGAAGAAGATAAAGAATCTATTGAAGGAATAGTGAAATCTGCCCGCATTGAAGTGAGTGCAAAAGGAGGATTGGTCTGGCCCCCTGGAGGCTTGGTGAGAAACGGATTTCACGTCACAGGAGTATGGAATCTCAATGTTACTACCATTGTTGGGAAAACATGGGACTTGAAATTTCAGCATGCAAATAGAATATGCTTTACAGATTCTTCTTATAGAGTGTCAAATGAAATAGATTTAAAGCTCAAAAGTATAACCAAATATTTGAGGGTGAGTTCTGCAAAGGAATTTATGTAGCTTTTGAACGTTTACTGCTGTAATGTGATTACTAAATAGGAAATTTTATAGCTAACTCTTAAGGTGAAATGTAGGAGCGGAGGCCATGGGATGAAGAGAACATAATGAACATTCTGGAAGATAGCTTGAAATGGGTTTGGACGGAAGGTTTGTAGGAATATAATCTTGTGCACAAAGATTAGCATCAACGAATGCATTTTGGAGCAGCTCGAGATAATCAAGACCTAAAATGATGAACTGCTTAATTGAATTGAATTTGAATCTTTTTTGGCATGCCAATATTGTTATTGAGTTAAAGTATTTGGCTGGAAAGGAACAAACTTCAACTGTTCAGACCATAAGCAAGGTTAGCCCACAGAGCCTCTCTTATTAATGAAGTGGGTAAGCATCTGAGTTAAAATGATTGTGGATCAGTATGATTCACAGGCAGTTGATACTGATTAAGCGATATTGAAAAGATAATGTGTTGGATTTCAAATATGCCGATTAGACTAATAGCAAAGGTTTCTCTTTTACAAATAGGACCAATTTTATATGCTTTTGTTAGCCTTTGTATGAAGCGTCTGTCAGATGTGAAAAAAAATGGATAATTTTGTTCTTGATTAAATCAATGGTCATTAGCCCAAAAGTAATTATCTTGGCATCAAGGGATTGATTTTTCAAGTTGCTCTATAAATTGGTGGGATAGAGACATTTAAAAGAAACATGTTATACCTTATTAATACAAGGTTTCATAATCAACTTATATTATATTTATATAGTAATGGTGTGGGAAATCAAAAGTATAAATGAAATTCAATATACAAATTTAAAATTAAAAAAATAAGATAAATTAAAACACATTAAAATATTCAAATAAATGTTTGTACGAAAAAAAATGTCTAGTTCGACAGTTTTTATAATCCCAAGTGGTTTAAAGATGGGTTTTTGAATTAAAAAAGGTTTTTAGTCAGGTTGAACTAGTTTAACCCAGGTTTTTGACCATTTTTATTAAAAAAATGACAATTTAAGTTAGAATGGCATGTTTTGAAGGGCAAATACTTTTTAAATGCACTTGTAATCTTTGTGTTATCCCCACTTTTTGTTAATATGAAAGGACCTTTCTTAAATTGATCATTAAGATACTGTAAAAGCCAAAACCCAAAAGTTATAAATAGACTTTTCTTAAATTGATCTTTTGTAATCATTGTAATTTGTGTATCCACACTTGATTGGGTTAGTTGTATATAAATATTAATATTTAAAAAAAATAATTTCATGCAGGTTGATACATTGCATGTAAAAATATAAATCAAGAACTCAGCAAAAAACATATTTTCAAGATCATTGGAGAATCTAGTAGGAATTATAAGTCTCATGCTCAAGCCTGCATTCCTGAGTAAAGTCAAGATATATAGATTTGACATTGGAGACTTAATGGTAATCTTCACATTAAAAAGTTAAGATCTTATTGCACGAGACATATTTCCAAGCAATAAATTAGGCATCATATTATGACTAAGAAGAGTATGATTACACACCAAAAAAATGAATACATGAAAAGCCATATGTAGATGTTAATGTAACCTTTAATTATTTTGTATAATATTTAATTTCTGAGCAAATAAATTTGGACATTAATATATAGTTCAAAAATGAGAGACAACTATTGGTTCTTTTCTTCTATATTTATGTCTTATTGATGATGTTTTAAGTGTTGAGTGTTGATACCCTCTATTTTTAGAAATTGGGGTAACAACTCTAATCTTTCTATTTTGAGATAATTAATGACATTTTACAACCTTGGGGTTTATATTTTTTAAAATTTGAACACCCATGCACAAGCCTCTCAAAGGGAATTACCTTTTTATTTATCATTGAAATCAAAGTTGTCCTTCATATGAGAACATTTTATTTAAAAGATTAATTGTGGCTCATATATGAGGGTTTTTTTTTCCTTTATTCTCTATTTTATTTTTGTTTAGTGGCCTCTTTCATGTTTTAGGAAACAAAAGTACCAAAAAAGACAAATTTCAAGCATACATGGGAACTTTCCCTTGTAAATGTAGAAGGAAATCCCTTTGCTCAAGGTGCATCTATTATGGAATTTGTTACTATCTATTGGGTAAATTATATGTGTTTCATAAAAGATTAAGGCAACAAATTCAAATCTTAACTATCATGAAAACTTTGAATCCAATGATCATGTTATAAGGGTTAATAGGCAATCAATCAAATAGAACTAAGAATTTGTTAAATATTGGAGAAATTGAAAAAATCAAGTGGACAAGGAAAAGGAGGTTTTGATCACTGCCTTGGTTGGTTTCACCAAATTTAACTTCGATGGGACTTCAAGGGGTAATTCAAGTAGTGTTGGAGCATGAGTTTTTCTACATGCAAAGATGGTGGCTATCTCTATAACATAATAATTCAATTGAATAGAAAGAGGTTCATTTTGGGATTGAATTAGCTTCCCCTTAGGAATCTAATGGTTAGTGGTAGAAGGCCATTTTATTTTGGTGATTAATGGGATCCAAAAAGGCTTATGTCCTAACTAGAAACTTGGAAGACTTTGTCTAAGTTACATTTTATTAAGAAAAAAATAATTTAAAAAATACCAAATCATTGGTGTGTTTTGCATTGGCCTTTCGCAATGACAATGATGATATTACCAACCCTTTTGTTTGACATTATGAGACAAGGCCTTCTTACTCCAATATTTCATTATGATGTTTGATTGCATGGATATCCAACCCAAATCTTCAACCGAGGCTTCAATTGATTCTTTATAATCTTGATTTTACATGGTTCCTTTAGTTTGTCTTGTGATTGATCAATTTTTCTCTTACAATTTTCTTTAAGACTTCGCTATATTGTAACTATGGTATCTATTAGAGTCTCATCGGCATTTTTTGTCACTAATGAATATGAAAGGAATTTCTTTCTTCTTAAACATTTACAAATAGGTCACTCAACATTCATTTTCCTGTCCAAACGTGAATTTTATTCATGTTTCATAATTAAAAAAAGATTTTGACAATTATCCAAAATTTTACTCTTCAAAATAAATTTACTTTTTAAATAAACCTTAAAAAATTCATTATTATTTAAAAAGAAAAATAACAACAAACAAAAATCCTTTTAAAAATATAAAAATATTAAATACAAAAGAATGCTAAATGTTGGTGAAGAAAAAAATACACAAATGAAATTGAATTTCACCAAATGGGGCTGAAATGGAAGACTTGGCATAATCATGCTTTGACATTTCAACATAATTCTCAACATTGTGAAATGATTCACTTAAATCACCTTTCATCTTCTCACGCATATACTTCCATAGATGGGTATCCTTGATCGTTAAGGATCTCACATCATTTTCTACATCAAAGTAGAATAAAAATTCTCATTGAAGTTGCTTGAAAAGGAATGTGAAAAAATTTGCCTAAAAAATTATGCTATTAAAATCTTAGATTTTTAACAACAATCATTAAGTATGAAACATATTTTTTTTAGTATTAAAATTTGATGTTAAAAATAATTATGCAACCTTAATAATCTTGAACAACTTTAATGGGTATAAAAAGTTTGAGGTCATTACAATTTAATTCCAAGAAAGAAATATTAAAGAGAAATAAAATTTGCTATTGAAATAGCTCTACAATTTTTTTATAAGATTGAATACATATCAAATGTCATGGATATAAGAAGTTTAAGATCATTAAAATTTAATTTTAAAATGTATATGAAACTTGCTATTAAAATAGCCTAACAAATTTTTTATCTCAAACATATTTTCTGCATGACAACTTTATAATATAAAACCTCTTTTTAACACTAATTTTTAGACATACAATCAAAACAAATATACGATTTTTTAAACAAATTATTTTTTAAAAAACTTATGTTAATGTTAAAAATAACTCTAAAATATTTATATCCCACTATCATAGCTTCTAAAATTTTAGAAATAAAAATAAAAACACGTAAGACAAATTGAAGTTATAAACAAATTGAAATCAAGAAAAAACCTATATCAGTTTTAGAAGTAATAACCATTAAAATAACCCTAAAATATTCATATTACATCATTGTATCTATTGTGAAAAGATTTCTGGATTAAAACTCTATGTCAATTTTTACATTCAAGGTTCCAATCATACTCCATGATCGATCATCAGGATGCAAAACAGATAGAGAGAAGAATATGATCGGAAACGTTGATGTAAAAATTGACACAATTTTAATCCAGAAATCTCTTCACAATATTATCATGGACTGTGGAAACTTCATGAATTTAATCATTGTACCTTCTAAACTTTTAAAAAACAATCAATTAAAAGAAACAAAGGTTATAACACTATTGAATTTATTATCATTAAATTGTCCAAAAAGATTTTCTACTACTAAAATTTTAATATGATATGAAAATCAGAGGAGTCCAAACGGTTGTGGTGTAGCAATAAAAGGTGCGTCCAGAAAGAAACCAATGTGAACTCAAATAACAACGTTACAATAAGGCAGCTCTTGATATGGACATATAATGGGTGTAGGAATGGGGCCGGATTAGGATTAGGATAGGTGATGTTCTTAGTTACCCTCAATTAACCCTCAGTGTGGATGCTATATAATGAGAGTAGGAATGAGGCTTCTTCCTTTGAAGAACTGGACCAGGACAGGTGATTTTCTTAATTACCCTCAATTAATCCAAATAAAGAAAGACACAGACTGACTTGAAAAAGATTTGTTTCACACTGTTATGGCTCCTAAATTTTTAATAACAACTTGAAAATCAAGAAAAAGATTGAAGGTACAACAATTTTTAAAAATGACCGCCCTGTAGCCCTAACAGATTTCTTTCTCAAAAAGATAGCTGCTAAAATTTTAAAATATGTTAAGAAGTCAAGAAAAAAACAGGGGATATATCAATTTCGAAATTGATAATCTCATTAAAGAAAATCCTTAATTCTAAACGCAATACTTTGAAAAGAAATAAAATGCAAATATATAAAAGATTATTTAAGGGTTTGAAGGTTTTACAAAAATGGTGTAAAGCTTCTCATCTCGCCGATGTGGAAATGATTCGCCTAAGAAGGGTTTGAACTTGAGCTGCAAATTAGACGGCGGGTTGAAATTTCCGTCAACGCAAACCACATGTGACAGCTAGCTTTCGGTATTGGTATCTATAATTACGTCTGTTGACTGAGTGGAGGGTTTCGGGCTTAAACGACGACCGTAATTGCATTGCAGAGAGAATATTGCAGGCTTCAACTTCGAGTGGAGAAAATTTTCACACTGCAAAGCTTCACAAAAGGTATATATACTAGCACTTGCACCAGAAGGGGTGCAAGGGGTATATATACTAGCACTTGCACCAGAAGGGGTGCAAGGGGTATGCGATAGATAATTATATCTAAGTAAACATATCAAAAATTGTAGTTTCTAGTGTCCATACAAGTTTGTAATAGGAATTTGAAATGCATACACAAGATTTTTGATTTACATATTGATTGGAAGGCATCAAAGTATTTTGTATTGGAATGGGTGCAATGGTACTACGGTAGAGAATTATATGTTAAGTAAACATGGCAAGAATTGTAGTTTGTAGTGTCTATATATGTTTGTAATAGGATTTTAAAACACATACACAAGATATTTCATTTACATATTGTTTGGAAGGCATCAAAGTTTGCTGCATTACAAATTTGTTTATAGTGAATTGAAAGATTGAAGCATAACAATTTCAAATATGATGCTTTTGTAGTCGATGGTTTGATTATTAAAAGAGCCAACACAAAGAGTTTGTGTTGTACATCTATTTGTTTGTACATATGCAAGAACAAGATAGTAGACATACATCATAATCACAGTGATTTTTTTTTTTTTGAAAAATACACAGTATAGAATAAAATGTAAGTAGTTGTTAGAAGGAAATGTAGGTTTTTGACTATCTAAAGTGCATAAGGTCAACATTTTTTTAGAGTAATGTCAATGGAAACATAATTCATGATAACAGGAAATCAACCAAATTTTAGCATGTAAATTTGAAATAACACCACAACGAAAAAAATTAAATGAGCCGAACGAAAACCAATCTCCTTCCAACAGCTACTAGCATGGAGGGGTTGTACACCACCATCTCATATTCCACTAGGGCCAATTCAATTAGCTAAAATGAAGCTGCTTCCAACTGAAAAAGTCAAAAGTTCATTAAAAATAATTCAGGCAATAAATGAAAAGCTTAAATCAACCTTTTAATCTATGAAATTAAGGCGAAGTTTACTTTATCATCTGAGGCAACAGCTTGGAGGAACCTTCTCATGAAGACATAAGGAGTAGGCACAGTCAAGCTGAATACCAGAGCAGTCAGAATTGATATCTCCATTCTTGGGATTTCATTATTGGCATTGATAGATTCAAAAATAGCAAAAAAAATTCAACACTAGGGACAGAAACCTCCTCATACTTGCATGCCAAAAGAATTGCAGTCACCCCCAGAAGCTGTAATTTGCTTCTGAGAATGGGTTGGCTTGAAAGATATCTATCAATGATATTCACAGTCAGGAATAAAGTTTCATGCCTCAGTTCATATTTTTGGTGGATCTGCAAAAATAACAAATCAAATGAAGAATATTCAATTTATCTATGCTTTTGCAATGAATAGTAGAATGGAATGAGTGTCTCTGTAAATTACACGCAACACCTCAATGAGCCAGTCGACAAGAATTCTCTTCATCCTTGCAGTCACTTGTGGTTGACGAGGCAAGTAATCTCCTTGAACAGAACTCATAACCTATTGCAAAGTAAAACCCCATGAAATCCTAGTGTACTAGATGCCACATTGTTAAAATTATCTCATTCATGCATTTCAGAATGTCCTGTTCTAGGTCCTCTGCCTTGTGTTCTGATTGATAATAATCCAAAACTTATAACTTTATAAAAAAAACATTATGAATTGTTGTATTCCTAAAAATTAATCCTAACAAAACAATTACCACGGAATCCTATATCCCTGCATATCTACAAACTAATCTTAAACCTAGGCTTACTCACTTTTGAACTCATGTTATTTTGAGAAGATAAACTTCAGGTGCATTAAATTGATATAAACCAAACTCTTAGATAGTTGAAGGAAACAGGGCATAGCATTCCAACCTCTGATTGATGATAGAAGCTAAAAATGTCTTGTACAAAGTCCCTATAACACATGGGGTCATCTGCATGAGCTCTATTAATATATGGTACCAAATTTTGAAAGACAATATACTAATCAATGTAAAACAATGGAAAAATTTGATGAAAAAATCCTAAACTTAAAAAATCAATCCAATACCAATTCTACACTAATACTAACAAAGGAAAATGCCTTGAACAAACCTCATCCTGCCTTGCAAGAGATTGGTTATCCTCTCTCAATAATGTCATTTGGGATCGAGTGATAATTTCATTAGTGTTCCCACTAACTTGCATAAGTTCTGGAGAAACTTGCATGTGTTCAAGGTAAACTTGCATAGGCTTGGCGGAATTATGAACTTCATTACTCAGGGGCCTACTGTGGGACCTTCTCGACCTCTTTCTCCTGGTACCATTTTCATCATGTTCTCCTTCTCCCTACATTTCATAAACACAAAACATCAAGCAAAGATTATGAGAGAAAGAACTGAGGAGACTTAACTATGGTAATTTACTGAGTTAGAATAAAATAACCTGTATCAAATGTTGGTTACTAGCCAGTGTTTCATCATATTCCCTGAATCAAAATCCAAATTTATACAAGCAATGAAATAGAATATAGACTACAAAAAAGAGAAGAAGTAAAGATCTACAGAAGACAGTTTCCATGAAATGTTAATAGCCAACAATTGTTCTACAAGCTGTGGACCCAAAGGTGGTGTATTCCTAAATGCAGGCTTAACAGAAGACAGTAAAATGGTGAAGCACGGTAGTATCCTTCAAAGACATAAAAAGGGTACAATAATCTCTAGCTGTGAATTGCCACCATTTTGTGTAAAATTTCCTATCAATGCAAAAAGGAAAAATGCAAATAGTGTAAATGTTAATGCATAAATGAGGCAAACATGCCTTCTCAAAGAAGCCTTAACGTCAATTTTGTTCTTGGAGCCACCTCTTCATTAAGGTTCTTCCCAGCTCTTTTGCGAAGTCTTCACAGCCACATCAGCAACAAACTTGAAATATGTTGGAATAAAGACAACTGCTAAGTCCCATCAATTACTGCTCTGATTTAGCTCCCACAGATTTGAACACTCTGCCATTATATCTGATTTGTAACCCACCATGTAAATGCTCTATAACACACAATATGATAGTGAGGAAGAAGAAATACTAAGAGGCAAAGTGGTGTCAAGAGATAGTATGAGTAAAAAGAGATGTGAACAAACTTATTTCAACAATAAAATTTAAGCTAGGAATGGATTTACCTGAGGTAAGTATGCAATTTAAAGCTATAGCATCTTGTAAGCGACATCTTGAGAGATTTTCTAATGCTCTCTTCCCCTTCCTCTTCGCTTACTTTCTGCTCATGTAATTCAATTCTTGTGAGATGAATAATAATCTGAAGCTTCCCTGTACAAATATAGTGAAATTGAAGAATTGTTCTTTTCTACATACTATTTAAGTGCTAAATCGATTGAATGGTGGGAAGAGATGCAGAACAAGGAAGAATATCCTATGCTGGTTTGGACCATGACAAGGTGTCCTTCCATTAAGACATGAATTATGTCCCTTGATATGCATTGCATCTTATTTAGCACAACAAGAGTGGTTTACCTTTTTCAATTTGTATCATTCTGTTTTGTTTTGGTTCAAGTCGAGGAATGTTCAAATTGGAAAAGGGATGCAAGAGTGGTTTACAAATTTTGTTGTTTTGTTTTGGTTGAGGATGAGGATGTTGGGGATTGGAAAAGGGCTGCAAGAGTAGCCTTGTTTAGTCTGAATTGCAAAGAGTTGAATGGCACCAGTGATGAACTGATGGATCGCTCCTCCATTGCCATTGATGTGGACACAACTGTTGCAGTCATTTCACTCCTTAATCAATTCTCATCCACAAAACCAGTGAAGAATGTATGAGTTCCCTTAAAAATTCAGTGTTAGAATGAGGGCCACAACCTAACCAACGGGACTATGCAGCCAACCAATTACACCAAAACCAATGCTCTAATTCGAAATAGCGGCCAACAAATCAAAATGAAATAACAAGCATATCCAGAACACACAATGAAATACTTTAACTCGTCATTTACAAGATAGAAAATAAAACTTACGAGATGACACAGCTTTAAATTGCATACTTACCTCAGGTGAATCCATCCCGCCTAGCTTAGACGTAATAGCACAGCACCCTAGTTTGGTTGATTTCGATGCAGAGATAGGGCGCACCCTTCCACTTTAACGACATAATTTTATAGAGGTCCCAAAATAAAGCATTCCATTATCTCATTATTTTTCATGGAGTGTGCGCAATCATCAAAAGATTGAAGAGTTCAACAAGAAAAAACTACATACACATGGCTAAAAGGGGCTGAAACTCTGCACCAACATTTGCAGAAGGAAGATGCCTCTGGAATGGATACGATTTCACCTCCCTTCCCTTAGTTTCAGCCATGGCAGTAGCTGACATTCCTTGGAGACAATATTCATTCCTATAATTTCTTGTGTCATTTGAATTTCTTGCGCCGCCATTTGAATTTCTTGTGCCATTTGAGCCAGCCAAAAATGCAATGAGAGATCCAACGACACCAACTGTTAGTAGAGGACACCCCCATCATAAGGTCAACACCTGTAGTCGAAGAAGGGGTGGGCGATGATGCCTCAGCCTCAGCCACAAAAACCACACCGACCATCATCTGCAACAAAAACAAATTGATCTGCTCCTTCCATTTACAAAGCCCTACATACCACAGTGAAAAAGAAATTAAATGAGACGAATGAAAACCAATCTCCCTCAGCCGCTGCTTTAATTTATTCATATGCGACGAAAATCTGATTTTGTTCGACATCTGAATATTGAATGCAATCATTTTTTTAGACGTGAGGTCAGAAACAATCAACGGGAAATTGTTTAACGACTACTTGTATCCGGCGTGAGACAGGTTTCAGATAGAAACCTCACACTATATATAGCCTATCGGCTAACTATCGGCTAATAAGTAAAGGAGATGAATAGATGTGACACATTTTTATTTATTTTTATAAGGAAACAATTAATTATGATTTTTGATGCAATTTTAGAAAGAGAAAAACTAATCAATTTAATTTTTTCAAAAAAGTGAAGTTGAATTATTATTTTTTAAATATGAAGTTAATGAAGTTTGAAGTGTGATACATCTTTTGAATATAAAAAAAATTAATTATTTAAAAGTTATTGGTGGGTAGACCCACAATAGAGTGTCTCACTTGAGAGACATTAAAAATTTGTATGGATGGGAAGAAAAAATTTAGAAAACACCTTTTTTCAAAGGTAGCTCATAAATCACCTTCTAATGTAAGTAAACCTTCATTCGAAGGTGATTTTTTTATTATTTTTTAACAATTAAAAATCCTCATTCATCTTCAAATGAAGTTTCTTTTTAAGTATTAGTAGTTTTCTCAATGACTTTGTTTATGATTATTATTCTCTATAGGAGCTACTAAATATGCTCAACAAAACCCAACCTATCACTTGCATTAAAAATTCCAACCCATCAAGTTGTTGACCAAGTTGATGTTTAGTCACCCCCATAGTGTCATGTGGCCTTTGGACAAAGGTTATGAGGGATTTCTCGCCATCATGGAAAAGCAACAAGCTCAATGTTATCAATTTTCCCTTCTTTTTCTAGGTATACAACCTTCATTCAAGATTTGTATTTAATTTCTATCTGATAAAATTATAAATCATATATTTTGTAATAAAACCCTAATTTTGTATTGAAAGCCAAAATTTAAAATTATAAACCTAATTTTTGTATTGAAACCCAAAATATAAAATGATAACCCTAAATTTTGTATTCAATCCCTAAAAATAGCATTGAAACCCTAAATGCCAAGCCAAAATAGTTCAATTAAGATTTAACATTTGACCTTATTATTCTAGATCTATAATTCTTCCATGCTCAACAAACCTATAACCAAAGTGCTCTCAGATTTAACCAAAGTAACTTGATCTCGTAATCCAATTTATAATCTAATATTCATTACACAATTCCAAGTTTCATTTTAGAATTCCTAATTTTATCTCCTATTAACAATCTACAAGCCACTTGAATCCATTCCTATTCTCGAAGTCCTCATATTTATCTTAATCAAGAACCCCAATTCAAATACAATTAGCTTAAAATAGAATTGAAATCAAGGGAACAAATAATCTAGTTTATTTAAGAAATGACAGTTCTCAAAAATAAAATTTGATCTATCATAGTTAATACAATTCATAGCCAACACCAAATTTGAGATTGATGAGATAAATCATACTCAAAGTGATGCACTCAAGATTAGGGAGTTGTATCAAACTATTTGATCTTGTAGCCTAAATCCACACACAACGCATAAAACTCTAAATTTTGTAATTTCACTACTCAACAACATACTTTATTCACTTCTTATATTTGTTATGACACGACCAAGATACTTGCAACCTACTACAACAAGGATTGCATGTAGCTTAGTGTAGACACATAAATTATACTGATTGATCTCGCACACTTGATCCTAAATTACTAACACCAGTTCTCCCTAAATCACTTCTTTACTAACCAATTAATTAGATAATCGTTATTTAATTAATTCATCATAATTCCTTTGTTAATTAATTAAATCAACTTTATTTGATTAAATTATTATATTTTTTTTAATCATTTTATTTGATTAATCCTAATGTTCCTCTTTTAATTAAATAAATCTCTTTATTTGATTAAATCATAATCTTCCTTTAATTAAATAAACTAACCTTTATTTGATTAAATCTAACATCATCCCTTTTAATTAAATAAATCAAATTTTCTTTAATTAAATCTAATGTCCATTATTCCTCCCATTTTATTTAAATAAATCCAAAAATCTAAATCAAGTGTCAAATCAACTAATCTCCATCTAAGTTAATTAAATCCTTATTCTAACTCTAATCCATCAAATCCTTTAGATTTTGCAACTTGCACATGTAAATCAATTTAATTGATTTATAAATTCTTCTATTTTCATTCAAAAGGGCATCTCTTTGGAATATTCCTCCATTTTGAAATCTCCCTCCCAAAAGGACTTGTCCTCCAACATGGCATTTAAGCCTCTTATAAGTCCTTTTTCTTGAGCCAAGAGGCATTAACTCCTCTTCCACATCTTCCTCCACAAGCCATCTTTTAGATTTCAAATTTCCACCTAATTGCATTTATTTGCACATTGATCAAAATGTGCTAGACCTCTCTTCAATAGCATGTTGACAAATGACACATTGCTATTGGTTCATCTTTAATCCCACATCCTTCATGTTTTGCATTCCTCCATCCTTTCCTATAAATGGAGTCCTCTTCTATTGATTTTGGATCCACAACTTGAGCAAAAGTCACTATCTACAGATTTGAATCAAAATTCATCCATTTTCATCCAAGTATTCATAGCATTTCATCACCATAGCTAGGTTATTGAGAATTTTCATCAAGGATCACATTGTTCATCATCAAAGCTTGCAAGGAATTGGGAAAGGGCTACTTTCCACATCAAAGTAGCAGCAATTCCCCCATGGGATGTTGGGTTTGAGTATTTGAATAGGATTTAAAAAGCTTTCATTTGGTTTCTTTGCTTAGTTTCTTGTTCATTGTGCTTTGAATGAATCTCATGGGGAATGCTAGTTTAGATTTGTTTATTGACTAACATTGTGTTGTTTGTCTATGTCTGAGTGGGTCTAGAGCTACCATTCACACTTAGAAAATAAGCCTCACCATCAACACATTACCAACTTGGCCTTTTCACTAACACCTCTACATTTCCCAACCATTAAACCCTTTCATGTCCTCCCTAGTTATCTTCCAACAAAAATTCCTTATGTTGGAGGAAATCTTTTTTTTTTTTTTGCACATGGGAACCTTCAAGAATTTTCCCCACTTCAATCCTTTCCATAAAGTAAGTTAAAGTTGAAGTTCCTACAAAATGATTGAATGCAAAAAATGACTTGGAATTGATTGTGAGAAAATAATGTGGAACCAACTAAAAAGATATTTGATTCCACATTTTAGTTCTACAAATTTGATTACAAACTAAAATTATGCATTCTCATAATTGAACCAATTTGTATCCATTTATCACTAAATTGAAACTACAAGTACCCATTAAGCCCTTCTTCAAGGTGTTTTCCTTTTAACTTGACTGATTTGAATCTAAAAATTCTCTGAAAGAAACTACCAAAAACCAACCAAAGAACAACAAATTTGAACGAAAACTAAAATAAAAACCTAAAATATTTCATGCTTATGTGTTAGACACATTGGGTAAATGAAATATTCCATGAGTTTGAAACTGGTGAAAATTTTAATGTGCTTGGGATGGTGATCCCATGCTTGTTCTTAATCCACACTTCTTATTTATCCATATGATCTCTCTTCTTCACCCCACACTAAATTTCTCTAGCTCCTCTTTCATATACCTTTCCTTTCTCTTTTTTGTTCTTTACCTTCACTTTATGGGTTATCACCATTTGTTTGTCTTGCACCACATTGCATACTGCTCCCCCTTACACAAGCATCTATACTTTCCACCATTTTCTCTTTCATGGGACTTCTTTCCTCCTTACTTCATATGGATTTTTAGTTAACTCTCTCCCCCCCTTTGACATCAATGGAAAAGGGAAACATCTCCTTTGACATCAATTACACATTTATCTTCTCTACAACTTCCTTTGTTATATTCACACCTTCTTTGCACGCTACAACATACTTCACTAACCAACAACAATTACACACATCCTTCGACATGACTAACAAAGTAAAAAACATGTATAACACACAATGAAAAAACTCACTCCCCCTAATTGCAACAACCAACAATGCCACTACCTATTCCCCCTAAGAGGTAGCCACAACATCAATCCAAAACTATACAGAACTATATATGAGTTAGTGATCAATTTTTTTGTTGTTGATGGTTTTTTCATGTGTTTCCATCAATGAAAAAGGGGGCGATTGATGGAAGTTTTTGTTTTCATTGATGTCAACATACCTTTTTTGTTGCATTGATGTCAACCTATGGGGATGCTTTGATTGGTTGCATTATGTTGTCATTAGTAGCATCACTAATGTCAACCTCTAGTGTTGCTTTGATGAGAATGTGTTGGTAATGTTCAACCTCTTGTGTGGTTGAGTTGCTGAGAAGGTGTTCCAAATGATGAGAATGTGTTTGTGGTGCTTGGTTTCCAAGTGCTTTTGAGAAAATCTGAATAAAAGAGGAAATAGTGTGGTAAAGAGTGTTCAATGTGATAGAGTTGTGTTTAGTGTTTTGCTCTGCATTTCTTCATGGCTAAATATCTACTTGTGTGGTTTAGATATGTTGATCAAAGGTGTTCAGAGGTGTTATAGCCATAGTTTTAGGTTTTGGATTTGTGTGCAAAGAAAGTTGTGTTCACCAATGAGTGAACTGTGAAAGCAGAGTTTTCTAGAGAAATGGTTTTGCTCTGCATTTCTCTGTAGTTTGGTTTCTAGTCTTTCGGATCTGAGGGTGTTCTTATATTGGTGATATCTATCTTCAATATGATTTTTGTGTGTTTTTGTGCTCTGGAAGGTTGGATTTAGGTGTTATAGTGTGTGGAAGGTTAGCTAGTTGTGCAAAATGAATATGTTCTTTTGGTGTATGATGTTGTGAAGGAATTGTTGGATTTCAGGGTGTTGATGGAATATTCTAGATTGTGTCAAAGTGATGTGTGTGGTTCATGATTTGTATTTAGATCAAAGGAAGTGTGTACTTAATTGTTTAATGGTGTTAATATAGGTTTGGTTGATATTGGGTGTTTACACAAATTGTAGATATGCTTCAGTGTTTGTAGAAGCATGGTGCAGCATGTATGTGTAGATTTAGGTCTAAGTTAAGGTGTGATGTGGTCTACCTTCATTCCTTTCCATTGCAAGAATATTTTGATGTTGACCTAATTTGAATTTACATAGTTGAGGTGCATAGTAGACCTTGTAGATTTTTTTCAAGGTTGAGGATAGTATATATGTGTGATGATTTGAAAAATGAGTGAAGTGTGTAATGTGAAGTACGAAAGTGTGAAATGTAGTGTGAGCATTAATGCCTAAGACTATTGGAAGTTGTGAGTAGAAGGTGTCTACACTCTACAAAGAGAGTGTGAATGTTCTAGTGAAGCAGTGGTGGAACTTTTCTATTTTTCCAAGATGGATTTCTCATTGTAACAATCTTCTATGTTCTTCATTCTAATCTAGCAGTGAGCCATTGGCAGTGATCCCTTCTTGTTTTTGGGCAGTGAGCCATCTAACAGTGAGCCCATTGTATTCAATGTTGCAATTACTTTATATTGTGAGCTAATTCTCACCATGGTTTTTCCCTTCTTGGGTTTTTCATGTAAATCTGGTGTTCTCATGTGTTTGGATGTGTTTGCATTATTATTTCTCATGTTTACATTCTATTAATGCATGATAAGAGTTTAATGGTTGTTAAGGGTTTAATGACTAATGCAAATTGGAATGTTAATGAGGTTTTTTATTTTTTAATGTACAATAGATTCACCCCCTCTCAGTTGTCTTGTATATTCAATACATTCATCCCCCATCAACTAGTTTTTGAAAAAGAATAGAGAAACATAGAGAAAATTTGGAGCATTAAGATTACAGGCTCAGGCATCCGATTTATAGATAACATGCAATTAATACAATACAAATTGTAGCAAGGATTTTTTTGTAATATTTATGGTATATAGGTGCAATGTGAGTGACATGGATAGTTGAAGTCAGTGTTGACTGTTAGAAGTTGTCATTGAGTGTTAGAAGTTGACAGGATTTGACAATTAATTTATTCTAACATCCCCCATAAATTAATTATACTAATTACCTTTACATATCCCCCCATTATTTAGAAAAGATGGACCATCTTGGCCTAATGCCTTGTTAGGTACCCATTTACAATCACTTATTCACTAACATGACTTTAGACATTCACAATAATCCCCCCTAAATGGCAACCATCAAATATTCATGTGACTTCTTGCAAGCCTAAAAGACTTCTAAGATATGCAAACTTAGTTTCACATAAAGTCTTGGTAAATAGATCAGCTATTTGATCCTCTGATTTACAATATTGAAGGTGAATTACTTGTCATTTGATTAGATGCCCAGTATAATGATGATAGACTTCTATATATTTTGTTCTAGCATGAAACACTGGATTCTTGGATACCATAATGGCACTTTGATTGTCATAATGAAGTAAAGAAGGCCCCACTTGATGTCGTTTTAGTACTAAAAGAATAGCTCGCAACCAAGTTATTTCTTTAGTTTCCTCATTTGTTGTAGTAAATTTAGCCTCTGTAGTTGATAAAGCAATAGTAGATTGCTTTTTACTACACCATGAAATGGGACCAGAACCCTAAGAGAACATAACCTATGATTGATTTTCAATCATTTGCACAACCTACCCAATCTGAATCAGAATATACACTAAGTTGTAGATCTCCATGAGAAGATTAACAAACACCCATATTCAAAGTCCCCTATACATATCTCAATATTATTTTTTCTTCCATCCAATGTGGAGCCTTAGGAGAACTCAAAAATCATTAAACCACACCTATTGTAAAAGAAATATCTGGTTGATTGTGAGTCAAGTAAACAAGACTATCAACAAGTATTTTGTATAAGGTAGGATCAACATATTCAATCTTGGAGAAAGTGGAGTGTTATCTCTTAAACTTGCACCCGAACTGAGTTGTGAAACTCAGTTACCTAGAGAAACATGAGAACACTCTTGGGTTGTGGGTCACCCAAAGTGAGAATGAACCTCCAAATAAGTCAGCTTTCTAGTTGGTTATCACCTATAGCTACTGCTTTCAGAAGGAAAAGGGAGAAGGAATTCTTTGAAAATGAAATGCTAAAATTGAAATTACTAAGTGATACACCAAACTAACTAGGACTATGAAAATTTAGAGTTTCATACACTTGAACACTAATGACTGAATTTAGATTGCACAACTTATTTTTGTAGGTTCATGCAAAAAAACATTTCACAGGAAAGTTTGAAAACACTATCTTCTAAAAAGAAAATACTTTCACATTCTAAAGAACATAATGCAATTTAAACATAACTTGCAACCTGCATGAATATACTTTTGCAGAAATGACATGAAAATGTGAGACAAAACTATAAGGAGATTAAATTACCTCACTAATAATTTGATCAATCACTTGGTAATGCACAATACTGCAAGAATAAGAAGGAAAAAATTGAGTATGTAATATCCAAGGTGCTATTTGTATTTCATATCCATAAATGAGTTACAAAATGTGCTAAAACTATTCATAGGACTCCAAAGTCACTAAGTACAAAATCTGCATCAAGAAGAACTCAAAAATGAGTTACAAAAGTGACTAAGTAGCCAAACTCCAAACAATTCCACCAAAAAAGGCTCTAGAAGCATCTTGGGTAGGATGCAACAAAAAGACCAAAATTTAGCATGTAAATCTATCTCCAAAAGTGATCAATAAGGTTGAAATGGCCAATCTTGACCAAGTCCTCCATAAAGGAAAGCTAAAAATGCTTCAAGATGCTCTCAAAATGCTTGCAAATCAAACAACCCCCTAAATGCTTGCAAATCAAACACTCTCAACAACCAACCCCCTCATGACTTGGTCTTATTAACACATACTCTTAACTGCACCTTATGCTTGTCAAAAGCATCAAAGCTCATTATATCCAACCTTTTTGACTAAACCAAACCACATGTGCCTATCTATATTTTAGCAATCATAACTTTATTTAAGGTGATTTATAAATCATCATCACTTAAATAAAGCTTTACATTCCAACTTCAATGCAAAATAAAGCACTTCAATACTTTTGTGTTTTAAAAATAAATCTAAGTCCAAAAAAGGGAAACTCTCTAGTTCACTAGCATGACATAATATGGGGGAATAGTTTAATTGTAAATGCTTAAAACAAAAGGAAAAATAATTTTCTCCTATCGACACCATTAGGGTAAATGTGAAAACCCTAATAGAGCCCACGCATCATTCGTTTCATTTTCTCATTTGTTATTCACATCTCTGCTAGTGCGCCACCAAGGTTGAGCTAGACCAAGGACTTTGAAGCTGAAAAAGAAGGTTTTATGGAGATTTAAGGCATGCAAGTCTGATTTTGATGAAGAAAGTTGAAATTTCTCTATTCTATAAAGCTTCTGAAGCTTTTAGGCTGCCATGGAGTTCATGATCTAGAGGTTTCAAGTTGCATTCATTTCTTGTTGTCTCGGAAGATTTCTCTGAATATTTCATGCAAAAAACGTGGTATTTTGATCTTGTTTTCAAATCTAGCTTTTATTTCCAATTTGAAAGTTCTATGAGAGCCTACATGTTGCGGCCTTGGGAAAATTCTAATGGTTTTTCTTCATTTGTCTTGCTCTATTATTACCCTTGCACTTTATGCCACTATGGGCGCCTCATTCTCTAAAAACAATAATGGAGTTTCTTTTCTTTTGTTCTTATACAGGCCGCAACCATACTTGCATTTTTTAAAAATTTGGGTATTTATTTTCATTCATGGCCGAGGATTTTTAGATTTACGTTTTTTGAAAAAACCAAAATAAAATTTCCTTCTTGTAGATCTTATCATAGCATTTAATAGTTCTGTATTCTGGGTATGAAAAGCTCTACACATCTTTTTTTTTGCTTCATGAAAAGAGCCATGATTTGACCTCTTGATTCTTGATAATGTTGTTCATATAGAAAACTCTACCTTTTGCATCTTTTGGTATTTTGCAATTTTAGAAGATTGTTTTACTAATTGCAAATAAAACTCTCCATAAGTTTGGCCTAGCCTTAGGGTTTCTGGGTGCTCAAACTTGAAAGAAAATTCATTTTGTAACTTGTAGTAGTTGTTATTGCATTGAAATAACAAAGATATTATTCCAATTTATAGAAGATAGAAAACCCCCACTTTTTTGAATTGAAATTTTTGGCTCTCCTATCATAGGAACTACACCATTGTATAATATTGTTCATAGAATTCTGCAATTGGGAACTCCTATAGATACTATTGAGGCACTGTATTATTTAGTGTACAGATACAGTGGCTGGGATTTCCATTGAAAGAATTGATGTTAGAGGGATCTCCTCTACTTTTACATAAGTTTTGGTAGCTTCCATTATACTTGATCTTTGTGATATGCCTTGATCTCTCCTCCTAGAACTTGCTTTCACTGCACATACTCTTGCTCACTAAAGTCACATTTTTTGATAATGAAGAAGCACACCTTTCATTTCAAGTATTTTCATTTATCTGTGATATGAATTACACAGTCAAGATATCTCTTATTGCAGTGTCTTGATAACTTAAAGTCATATTGATTATGAACATGACTATGATTATGACATTGAATCTCTATCTACATTCATTATTATCACCATTGTATGAGCAATACTTTTATATTCATGCCAAGGCCCTATTACCTCTGCATCTTGATTGCATGATTGCATTCATTGTAGGCATTTTCATTTGTTCACTTAATGATTCCTTGAAACTGTCCTTATTGCCCAAAGCATGATGAGTAATCAAATAAACAAGTCAGTGCAATACTTACATGGGACAATAAATCATAATTGTTTTGACACATGATATAACCTTATCCTTTATGATTTACATTTGGAAAGTATATATTACTTTTGACAGTAATAAACAATCACTACCATAATTGATATGTGCTTGTTCAAGCAAACCATAAAGAGATGAGCCCTCTTTCATTCATTATATAAAATACACTATGACAACATGTTGGGCTCAACCCTCATGGGAGCCACATTTTAAGCCACATGTTGTAATTAGATAAAACAGTAACATTGCTTTTCCTATATCTGCATAGGAAGCAAAAGAGTTAGAAAAATAAATGCATATGGCAGCTATGTTTGATTCTCCTATGTTTCTTGATCATCTTGATGATGATAACTATTTTAGTGCACTTGAGGATCACATTGTATGTTAATAGAGGTATGTGCATATCAGGATTAAAGACCTTTCATTGCTCTAACAACATTTCTCTTCTAGATGCAAGAAACTAGGAGCAACAAGGACAAGGCAACTGGATGCAAGACAAGCACAGGACTAAAGATGTAGAATAACTCCACTAAGACCAATCATTCAGGAAATGGCCAGTCCTTCTTTCTTTTATGTGCATTCCTTTTCTTTAATATCTATAAATGTATAATGTTTTCTTTCTTTTGTTTTAAAATATTTTGTCTCACGGCTTGTGTGAGACCTTTATACATTTACATTGTTAATAAAGATTACTTTGAAAAGATTTGTGCAATCTTCTTCTTTGTTATATACATCTGCATGAATGAAAACTGCAATTTGATAATATAATTTTATTTTATTTTTATGTGCACCTGGAATGCAATATAGCAGAAGTAATATGTATCTTTGTTTCATCTTGTAAAACAAACATAACTTAACCTATTTTTGAGCTAGAAGCAAAAAAATAGGTAACATTGTTGGCGACATCTACTATATGTTTTCCTACTAAACATGAAGACCAGTTGCCTATACTATTCATTGGGCATGGAGTCATTTAGAAAACTCAGAAACAGGCCTAGAATAGCCTTGTACATGGATGTAACTCATTTGTAACTCATTGAAACAGATCAAGTCACTTAGAAACTTATTGAAAACAAAAATTGTAGAAGGGAAACTACTTAACTATGTTGCAACAACCCTTAGGGAATTGAAACTTGCAACTAAACCTATTCTAACCTACCCTAACTAGTAAGAAAAAACTACTTAAACAAAACCATTTACAGGAAGACTGAAATAGCTGCCCCTTCTTCTCAATATGTAGTGATTTGCATGCATGATGGCAACTAAGAAAATATAATACACAAAGAAATGCTTGACAAGTTGATGCAATAACTATTGAAAGAGATAAACAAATTCACTCACCTCCCTAAAATTATAATCATATGTATTGTACATCAAAGGAGGATAAGTGAGTTGAACATACTCTTGTTTAGCTGCAAATGCATCCTCAATGTCATTTTCGGCCATAGCTTCATCCTTGGCTATCTGTGCTTTTTTGGACATCATGCTAGCTAAGTATCTGATAGGGCAGCCTCTTGTAAGGGAAAATTTTGAGCTTTCCTTGCTGATCTCTTGCTCATGGACTGCCATTTTATCACCTTGTTGGCTAGAAAGGTCTAATCCCTGTGGCTGACTTGGTGGAAAAGTGGTAACCTCCTTAGTATGCTCATGCTTTCCCAAATGAACAATCATTCCTTCAATGGTTAACAATGAGATGGCTTCCTCCAACACACTTTCAATCAATACATTAGCCTCTAGCTCTTTTATACACCAGAAAGGAAGTTGCTCATAATCCTCATTATCACTCAAAGAATTACACTCCAAATCATTGTTTTCTTCTTCCACGAAAGAAGGGAAAAGTTCAACTGGTTTAGCAATCTTAAGCTCCTCTACACAATAGAATGGAAGCTTCTCCAACTAGTTATGACCTTGCAAATTAGGTTCATGATGCTCCTCATGTTGTTTCATCACCTCTTCAAGCTTGTGAACCTATTGTTCCAGCTCACCATGATTGTCAACTTCTTTTGATTCTTTGCCATCCAACTTTGAACAAAAATGTTCAATTATATTTGTGCACAACTCTTCATAGAGCTCAATATTAGCTTGCTCCTCCATAACATGATTACAAATGTCACAACTCATATACTAAGAAATGGTGTCAAGTTGAATTTCATGCATCTCTTCAAGTGTTGTTTGGGTGAATAGACTCACACCTTCTTCAACATACTGAATGAAAGGAGGTAACTTCCCATTCAAAATTGAAATTTGATCTTCTCCAACAATCACTTCCGCTTTGTCTTCCTACCATTCTGAAATTGCATCCTCACAAGTGCCTTCCACTTGAGGAAGATCTTCAATCAGTTTTGAGCTTTGAGAAGAAGTAATTTGCTTGAGGCTTGGAACTAAAAACATGTGCTCCTCCAACTTAGCAATTTCATCGTAGTTGTCCATGCTAGATTCATCCTGCCTAAAACTTGGAAGCTTGTACTTTGGAAGCATTTCCTCTTGGAGCTGATCTAAAATGTAAGAAGTTGATTGGGATTCTTTTGCAAGCACCCCACCTGCGAGCTCCTCCTCATATTGTTGTTTTTGTGCCAACAACTCTTGTTCATGAAGATAAGAATTGAAAACCAACTCCTCCCGCTGCAAAGCATATTCTTGTTGCTTCTTGACCTCATTCAACTTCTTGGTCTAGTCAAGCAATATGCTCTTGATATTTGCAATCTTAGTTTGCTCATCATTTTGGAGCTAATTAGAATAAGGCTGACAAGATGGCTATGCAAGGGTGGGTGGGTGGCAAGCGTGCATAGCATACTGGTAACTTCCTATAGCTAAGGTATTTTTGCTAAAACTAGTTATTGGTTCAGTCTGATGTAGATAACAAAGAGGTGTAGGAGCAACATCTTGATAACATGATGGGTTATAGGACATATCAACACTTGTCTGTTTGAAACTAGAAAACAACCTTTCGAGAGTCGCCAATTGAATAAAGAAAATACCTCCTAAAGGTTGAAACTTCTGTTGTACACACCATACAACAGTAGCAAAAATGTATAAAGTGGATTGTGAAACAACTCACTGTCCCACCAGGCATGCCAAAATTGTTATCTCTTAAACTTGCACCCGAGCTAAGTTGTGAACTCAGTTAACTAGAGAAACATGGGAACACTCTCAAGTTGTGGGTCATCCAAAGTGAGAATGAACCTCCAGATAGGCTGACTTCCTAGCTGGTTATCACCTATAGCTACTGATTTCAGAAAGAAAAGGGAGAAGGAATGCTTTTAAAAGGAAATGCTAAAATTGAAATTACTGGGTGATACACCAAACTAACTAGGACTATGAAAGTTCAGACTTTCATACACTTGAACACTAATGACTAAATTTAGATTGCACAACTTATTTTTGTAGGTTCATGAAAAAAAATATTTCACAGGAAAGTTTGAATGTACTATCTTCTAAAAGGAAAATACTTTCACATTCTAAAGGACATAATGCAATTTTAAACATAACCTACAACCTGCATGAATATACTTTTGTAGAAATGGCATGAAAATGTGAGAAAAAAACTATAAGGAGATTAAAGTACCTCACTAATAACTTAATTAATCACTTGGTAATGCACAATACTGCAAGAATAAGAAGGAAAAAATTGAGTCTATAATATCCAAGGTGCTATATGTATTTCATATCCAAAAATGAGTTACAAAATGTGCTAAAACTGTTCATAAGACTCCAAAGTCACTAAGTACAAAATCTGCATCAAGAAGAATTAAATCAAAAATGAGTTACAAAAGTGACTAAATAGCCAAACTCCAAACAGTTCCACCAAAAAAGGCTCTAGAAGAACCTTTGGTCGGATGCAATAAAAAGCCCCAAATTTAGCATGTAAATCTATCTCCAAAAGTAATCAATAAGGTTGAAATGACCAATCTTGACCAAGTCCTCCATAAAAGCAAGCTAAAAATACTCCAAGATGCTCTCAAAAAGCTTGCAAATCAAACAAGCCCCTAAATGCTTGCAAATCAAAAACAACAACTAACCCCCTCATGACTTGGTCTTATTAACACATACTCTTAACTGTACCTTATGCTTGTCAAAATCATCAAATCTCATTATATCCAACCTTTTTGACTAAACCAAAACACATGTGCCTATCTATATTTTTCCAATCATAACTTTTTTTAAGGTGGTTTATAAATCATCATCACTTAAATAAAGCTTTACATTCTAACTTCAATGCAAAATAAAGGATTTCAATACTTTTTTGTTTTAAAAATAAATCTAAGTCCAAAAAAGGGAAACTCTCTAGTTCACTAGCATGACATAATACGAGGGAATAGTTTAATTGTAAATGCTTAAAACAAAAGGAAAAAACATTTTCTCCTATCGGAACCATTAGGGTAAATGTGAAAACCCTAATAGAGCTCACACATCATTCATTTCATTTTCTCCTTTGCTATTCACATCTCTGCTAGTGTGCCACAATGGTTGAGCTAGACCGAGGACTTTGAAGCTGAAAATGAAGGTTTTCTGGAGATTTAAGGCATGCAAGTCTGATTTTGATTAAGAATTTTGGAAATTTCTCCATTTTATAAAGCTTCTAAAGCTTTTAGGCCACCATGGAGTTCATGATCTGGAGGTTTCAAGTTGCATTCATTTCTTGTTGTCTTAGAAGATTTCTCTAAATATTTCATGCAAAAAACGTGGTAAGTTTGATCTTGTTTTCAAATCTGGCTTTTATTTCTAGTTTGAAAGTTCTATGAGAGCCTACAAGTTGTGACCTTAGGAAAATTCTGATGGTTTTTCTTCATTTTTCTTGCTCTGTTATTACCCCCTACACTTTATGCCACTATGGATGCCTCATTTCAAGCTTCTCTAAACACAATAATGGAGTTTATCTATCTTTTGTTCTTATATAGGCCGCGACCATACTTGCATTTTTTAAAATCTAGGTATTCTATTTTCATTCACGGCTGAGGGTTTTTAGATTTACATTATTTGAAAAAACCAAAATAAAACTTCCTTCTTGTAGATCTTATCGTAGCATTTAATAGTTTTGTATTCTAGGTGTGAAAAGATCTACAGATCTTTTCTTCTACTTCATGAAAAGAGCCATGATTCAACCTCTTGATTCCTGATAATATTGTTCATACAAAAAATTCTACCTTTTGCATCTTTTGGTATTTTGCAATTTCTGAAGATTGTTTTACTAATTGCAAATAAAACTCTCCATAAGTTTGGCCTAGCCTTAGGGTTTCTGGGTGCTCAAACTTGAAAGAAAATTCATTTTGTATCTTGTAGCATCTATTATTGCATTGAAATAACAAAGATATTACAATTTATAGAAGATAGAAAACCCCCACTTTGTTGAATTGAAATTTTTAGCTCTCCTATCATAGGAACTACACCATTGTATAATATTGTTCATAGAATTTTGCAATTGGGAACTCCTATAGATACTATTGAGGCACTATATTATTTAGTGTACAGATACAGTGGTTGGGATTTCCATTGAAAGAATTGTTGTTAGAGGGATCTCCTCTACTTTTACATATGTTCTGGTAGCTTGCATTATACTTGATCTCTCCTCTTAGAACTTGTTGTCACTGCACATACTCGTGCTCACTAAAGTCACATTTTCTAATAATGAAGAAGCACACCTTTCATTTCAAGTATTTTCATTTATCTGTGATATGAATTACATAGTCAAGATATCTCTTATTGCAGTGTCCTGATAACTTACAGTCATACTAATTATGAACATGACTATGATTATGACATTGAATCTATTTCTATATCCATTACTATCACCATTGTATGAGCAATACTTTTATATTCATGCCAAGGCCCTATTACCTCTGCATCTTGATTGCATGATTGCATTCATTATAGGCATTTTCATTTGTTCACTTAATGATTCCTTGAAACTGTCCTTATTGCCCAGAGCATGATGACTAATCAAATAAACAAGTTAGTGAAATACTTACATGGGACAATAAATCATAATTGTTTTGACACATGATATAACCTTATCCTTTATGATTTACATTTGGCAAGTATATATTACTCTTTTAACAGTAATCAACACTCACTACCATAATTGATATGTGCTTGTTCAAGAAAACCATAAATAGATGAGCCCTCTTTCATTCATTATATAAAATACAATATGACATGTTGGGCTCAACCCTCATGGGAGCCACATTTTAACCCACGTGTTGTAATTAGATAAAATAGTAACATTGCTTTTCCTATATCTGCACAGGAAGCAAAAGAGTTAGAAAAATAAATGCATATGGCAGATATGTTTGATTCTCATGTGTTTCTTGATCATCTTGATGATGCTAACTATTTTAATGCACTTGAGGATCACATTGTATGTTTATAGAGGTATGTGCATATTAGGATTAAAGACCTTTCATTGCTCTAACATTTCTCTTCCAGATGTAGGAAACTAGGAGCAACAAGGACAAGGCAACTGGATGCGAGACAAGCACAGGACTAAAGATGCAGAATAACTCCACTAAGACTACTCATTCAGGCAATGGTTGGTCCTTCTTGCTTTTATGTGCATTCCTTTTCTTTAATATCTATAAATGTATAATGTTTTATTTCCTCTGTTTTAAAGCAATTAGTCTCATGGCTTGTGTGAGACATTTATACATTTACATTGTTAATAAAGATTACTTTGAAAATATTTGTTCAATCTTCTTCTTTGTTATATGCATCTGCATGAATGCAAACTGCAATTTGATAATATAATCTTTCTAATTTTTTTTTGTGCACTTGGAATGCAATATAGTAGAAGTAATATGTATCTTTGTTTCATCTTGTAAAACAAACATAACTTAACCTATTTTTGAGCTAGAAGCAAAAAAAATAGGTAACATGGAGTAGATACACCTTTACAATTTCTTCTAACCTAAACTTTTTCAACAACTCTAAATCATACTTGGTTTGAGAGAGGTAAATTCCATCATCTTTTTTCCATACTTGGATGTGAAGAAAGTAGTGTAGAAAACCAAGATCTATCATCTCAAATGTATCTTACAATTTTATCTTTATGTCATTGATCTGATTCATGTTATGTCATGTGATAATAAGATCATCAAGATATAGTACAATAATGATTATGCCACCATCATCAAATTCCTTCACATACAAGTTTGGATCATGACCTAACTATTATTAAAGCCTTGAGTTTGGAAATATTCATCAATCTTAGCATGCCAAGCCCTTGTAGCTTATTTCAATCCATAGAGAGACTTCTTTAGCTTGCAAACTAAGTGTTCTTGTCCTGAACTTTCAAATCCCCGTGGTTGAGTCATATAGATTTCTTCATCAATTTCCCCATTCAAAAATGCATTCTTAACATCCATTTGATGTAAAGGTCACTTGAAATGTGTTGCCAATGCTATAATAGTATTGACAGTACTGATCTTCACTACTGGAGTAAAAGTTTTTGTGTAGTCAATTCCCTCTTTTTGTGAATACCCTTTGGCCACTAGCATTGCCTCATGTTTTTAATGCTACCTGCATTTTTTGGCCATGATGATAGAACAATGATTCTTTAAAACATTATTATTTTGACCAGGTAAAATTTGAGTTGTCATAGTCCAATTGAAAAGTTTGGAGAAATAAGGTGTTTGATGAAACTCCCATTTTTAATTGTAAGTCACAAATTTTCAAAAGTCCTTGATTGTTTGGTTCATAAGAAGGCCAACATCAAGGCACAATAATAGAAAATTTCACTTTGTGTGTTGGTAGAGGCTTTGTTCTTTAAGCCTCTATGTTTGTGTGCTTGGAGAGTTTTTATTTTATTCAAGTGCTATGGTTGCCTCTAAGATCTCTAATATCGTGGCTAGTGCAAAATTAGATGATACTAATTATGCAAGTTGGAAATGTGAGATGAAATTGATTCTACAAATGAAAGTTTGTGGGAGCTAACAATAGAAGATAAACCTATAGATGAAAGTAAGCATGAAAAATAGAATAAAATGGCTATGAATGTAGGGGCTGCCATTTTGTGTCAAATTAGTGTAGGGATAAGGTCTCATGTTCAAGATCTGAAAAAAAACAAAGAAAATATGGGAAACTTTGCAAACAATGTATGAAAGAACTAGCAAATTAAAAGTGATGGACATCAAAAGGCAATCAAATCATTTAAAAAATGAAGGGAGGAGATAACATAAATGATCATATTGCAAAATTAAAAAATTTAAGAAATCAACTTACAATGATGAAGGTTGAATAAAAAGATTATAAAATTAAAGAGTTTTTAATTGAAAGTCTTCAGGATGAGTATCATAACTTCATCTGCACATTAGAGCTAACTAAAAAAAATGAGAATATCACACTAGAAGAAGTGTATGGAGCTTTGATGAATGAAGAGGATATACTTAAAATGTTCACAATTGAGTCTACCAAGAGATGTTAAGCATTTATAGCTAGAGGCAAATATAAGAACTACAATCAAAATAAATCATATCAAAATCAAAATCAAGGGAATCAACATAGAAATAATCAAAGGAAATGGAAGCAACCAAAGTATAATCAACATAGGTACAGTTTTCAAAAGACAAGATGAATGGAGAAACAAAAAAGATCATTCTAAAGAAATTTAAGCTATCACATGTTATAATTGTGGAGAAGAAGGACATAAAAGTGATCAATGTCCTAGGAAATCACATGTAGGAGAACAAAGAAAATTTGATCAAAGAAGGAAATCAATTTTTTCTCAAGAAGAGGATGATCATCATATGATGATAGCCTCTTTAGCTACTCAAGGAAACTTAAATAATACATGGTATATTGATTTGGAAACTAGCCAACATATGAATTACAATAAAACCTTCTTTAATTCTTTAGAAGAAACAAAAGGTATAAGGATATTTCTTGGGGATGATAGTTCACATGCAATTGAATGAAACAATCAAGGACTTTTGCAAATTTGTGACTTAAAATTAAAAATGAGAGTTTCATCAAATGACTTGCAATTAAAAATGAGAGTTTTATCAAACACCTTATAGACTGATGTGTGTGGTTATTTGATGTGGCTGGTAGTGTTGTTGCAATTTTCTCTATTGTTGGGCAGAGTGCTCCCTGCATTTTTTGGCTATGATGATAGATCAATGATTCTTTAAAACATTGTTAGTTTGAATAGGTAAAAGCTAAGCTATCATGGTCCAATTGAAAATTGTGGAGAAATAAGGTGTTTGATGAAACTCATTTTAGTCACAAATTTGCAAAAGTCCTTGATTGTTTCCTTCAATTGCATGTGAACTATCATCCCCAAGAAATATCCTTTCACCTTTTGTTTCTTCTGAAGAATTAAAGAAGGTTTTATTGTAAGTCATATGTTGGCTAGCTCTTGAATCAATATAACATGTGTTATTTGAGTTTCATTGAGTGGCTAAAAAGGCTATCATTGTATTATGATCACCCTCTTCTTGAGCAAAATTTGATTGCCTTCTTTCATAAAATTTTCTTTGTCCTCCTACATGTGATTTCCTAGGACATTGATCAGTTGTATGCCCTTCTTCTCCACAATTATAACATGTGATATTTGTTTCTCCTTTAGAATGATCTTTGTTATTTCTCCATTCATTTTGTGTCTTTTGTTGATTATCCCTTGGTTGATTCTATTTCCTTTGATAATTTATGTGTTGATTCCCTTGATTTTGATTTTGATATGATTTATTTTGATTGTAGTTCTTATATTTTCCTCTATCTATAAATACTTGAGAACTCTTACTAGACTCACTTGTAAACTTTTTAAGTATATCCTCTTCATTCTACAAAGCTCTATACACTTCTTCTAGTGTGATGTTCTCAATTTTCCAATTAGCTTTAATGTGTGGATGAAGTTATGATATTCATCTAGAAAAATTTCAATTAAAAAAATGATAATTTCAAAGTCTTCTTATTCAACCTTCATCATTGCAAGTTGATTTCTTAAATTTTTCAATATTGCAATATGATCATTTATGCACTATCTCCTCCCTTCATTTTCAAATGAGTTAATTGGTTTTGATGTCCATCACTTTTAATTTGCTAGTTCTTTCATACATTGTTTACAAAGTTTCCCATATTTTCTTTGTTGTTTTTAGATCTTGAACATGAGATCTTATCCCTGGACTGAATTGCCATAAAATGGTAGCCCTTACATTCATATTCTTTTTTATTCCATTTTTTATGCTTACTTTCATCTGTAGGTTTATCTTTGTTTGTTGGCTCCCATAAACCTTTCATTTGTAGAAGCAATTTCATCTCACATTTCCAACTTGCATAGTTAAAACCATCTAATTTTGCACTAACCACAATATTAGAGATCTAAGAGGCAACCATCACAAGAAAAAAATGAAATCTCCAAGCACACAAACACAGAGGCTCAAAGAATAAAGCCTCTACCAACACATAGTGAAATTTATGTATTATTGTGCATTGATGTTGGCCTTCTTATGAACCAAACAATCAAATTTTTTTGCAAATTTGTGACTTACAATTAAAAATGAGAGTTTCATCAAACATCTTATTTCTCTATACTTTTCAATTAGACTACGATAGCTCAACTTTTACTTGATCAAACTAACAATGTTTTAAAAAATCATTATCTATCATCATGGCCAAAAAAAAGCAGGGAGCACTTTGCCCACCAATAGAGAAAATTGCAACGAACACTACTAGCCCCAGAAAAATAACCACACACATATCAGTCTATACATAGACCAAGGGATGACTTCACTCACCCACCTCACCTCTAAAACACACTTTCCTTCTTCCTCTTTGTAACCTGCAAAAGGAAAGGGCAATCTTTCCTACAACAATGGCACTCAAACACAAATGTTAGCACTGAAAAACTCTATGCCTCACAATATAGCGGGCGATAGCAAAAAAAAATGCTTTCTTCTAAAAAATCAACACCTCTTTCAATTATTTGCTCTTGTCCTCACTCCCACTACATACCTTCAGTCATCAACAAGCACTTGCATTGAATGATTCTTTTGCTTGAATCTTTTCTTTCACTACAAGACTGCAACTAGAAAGTTTGAAGGTGTGCCCTCAAAAAATGAGTACACATACTTCACATGAATATAAAGGAGGAAATAAATAGAAACACTTAGTGGCTCCTTACTCATGCACAAATGACATTAAACAACTCACAACAAACTCACTTGCAGGAAGACCCTTAGACACCTTCCTTCTTGGCTCTGATACTATGAAAAGAAATAGAGAAACACATAAGGAAACAAACAAACAGAGCAGATTTGGAGCCCTGAGATTTCAGGCTTAGGCATCCAATTTATAGATAATGTGTAATTAATACAATACAAACTGTAGCAAGGAGTTGCAATATTTATGATATAAAGATGTAGCGTGAGTGGAATGGACAAAAAAAATTGGCATTGAATGTTAGAAGTTGGTAGGATGTGAAAAACGTGCTTGATAATTAATTTATTCTAATAGCTTCCTCCATGCCCAAGGGAAACGAGAGGACTATTATGGTGAAAGTAAATAATATCTAGTAGATTCATCCATCTCGGAAAAGTGAAGCATATTGGATTCTTCGTTCTAATTTCATACAATGACGTGAGTTCTTATTCCTGATTTCATCCTATCACACTAGAACTTGCACGGGGAGGGGTGTAAGGAGTACGCCAATAGAAAATTATTATTTTGATTGTGAATTGATGAAAATATTTATATAAAGTTCATTTTTGAAGATTTTGTAGTCAATGATTTCTTATTCATTTGTGTAGAGAGTTGGAAAATTGTCTAGACAAGATTAGTAACAAATAGTTGTTGGTTGTTACAATTACAACTTATGACCAAGAATTTGATATTCCAAATGACAATATCTAACTATAAGATAAAAAATTTATAATAATGATACACATGTTCATAACCCAACAAGATTTCTCTCAACATTAAGTGGTTTTAGTATTACAATTAATGCATGAATGATTGATCCCATGACAGACAAATCTATTACGCAAAAACAATAAAAAATTAGCTGCATAAAAAACCCAACTACATATGAAATGCATCAATTTGTTGAAAACATCTAACACTTGTAAAAGCCAATCTATCCCCAAGAATTTTCAGCTTAATAAAGTGCACTACCCTACATCTGGACAAAGCTTTAAAACTACGCATGGCCAAGAAATTCATGTGAATTGTGTTCAAGTGAAATTCATCTATATCCACTCATTTAGATGATTAATTCAACTGATACCCAGTTTCAAAGAGCACATATATTCTAGGATTATAATTAATTTTTCCAAGTGACGAGTGATCACAACAAATATGGCGGTTGTCAACATTAACACCAAAATAAATCCAAGTTGAATCAATAGTTTGTCATACGTGCAAGCAGAACAATGAACTTACAAGTTGGGAACATACCATCATCATCTTATTGAATTTTGTTAAAAAAATGAGAAATGTAGCAATATAAAGAAAAGAGAGATGCACACAAATACTTCATATTTTCTTTAATTATAAATTATGCCAAGGGACAAGTGATCACAACAAATATGGTGGTTGTTAGCATCAACACCAAAATAAATCCAAGTCCAATCAATATTTCTGCATACATACAAGCAGATCAAGGGACTTACAAAGTGGGAACATACCATCATCATCTTATTGAATTTCGTTAAAAACAATGAGAAATGTAGTAATATAAAGAAAAGAGAGATGCACACAAATACTTCAGATTTTCTTTAATTATAAATTATGCCAAGTGATGAGTGATCAAAACTCTCCTTGACATTTAAATTAGAGTAATATACTTCAACAAATGCCTCATGCAAACAATAAGTTTCAAAAACAGACTTATAATTATAAGGTGCTCTATCTAATTCAATTTTACACTATTGAATTTTACAAATAGAGAAGAAATTTAAGGAATCTATGTCAAGGAATTGAAAACCTATCCAAGTGACAACACTGCAACGATAGGTGTTTGATAAATTTCAAAAAACTACATGTAGAAATTTTAGAAAATTATGTTCATTGTGTTGTCAACTTCACTCCCTCCACTGCCTAGCATAGCCCAACTGCGAGAGAAACACATGGGAATGCCTTTGGTGCTCACCCATCAATCATTGACCATCCACCATTGTATTCACTAGAGGGAAAAACTGATTGTAAGTGCTCAGAAAAGAAAGCTGCCAAAATTATCAACCTTGAGGTAAAAGTTGTACATATAAAAGACAATTGTGTGGATAACACATATCAAAATATATAAAAGGATATACATTGAATATAAGAGTAGATTTAAATAGATTTTATACTATTCAGATTATAAGCTAACACAAAATTTTTTTGTATCAACCTCTTAAACAAATAAGATAATACAACTTCATCCTAATGAAGTACCCTTATATATGTGACTCTTGTACCTCAAATTCTGGACATAATATAGAATTAGATTTAATTAGATTTTGATCGTATATTTTACCTTGTATTCCACATACATTTTATTCTATATAAGCATAAATCGCAAGAAGCCTTGTTTGTAGGACATGATGTGTGTACGATTTAAATTGGCCCTCCTGATCAAATGCAACAAACCTACACGTACCCTTAAGTAATATTTTTTTGCAAAATTCAAATGCATGCATGGCTTCCATGTTTGGAGATGCATTTCTTCCACGTTTCCTCCACCATGAGTAAATTGTGTCAATAATAGTAGAGGAAATGAAGAAAAATAACTTAGTAGAGCATAGAAAATGCAAAATAGAGGGAAAAAATATATTAATCTATTATATTCAAAGCATTGGAGTACAATATATATAAGTTTGTTTAGAAATAGCTAGAAACTACTTCCAATAGCCATGGAAAGAGTAAAGTAGAAGATAGTGTAGACACCTAAATTTGGCCACTTATGTTTGGTCAAATTTATCCTTTTTCATCTAAATATCCTCTTATATGCATTAATTGAGTAATGTTACTATTATTTAATTAATACCCCTAAAGTCCTCTAAATCCCTAAGGTATTTAGTTAAATAATTAAATACCTTATCCTTTATTCCTTTCCTCCAAGGAATTATAAATATTCCATTTATTTAATTCCCTTTATCTCTCATCCCCCATAATCTACAGTTAATCCTAATCCACCTCCTAATCCCATCATTAGGGATATGGACATCCCTAATCCATGATTAGGATGTGTCACATCCTCCAACTTTTACAAGTTGGCTCCTAATCCTCATTAGCCACCTAACCTTCCTCTAATCCTTCATCAACTAGCCTAATCAACCCCTTGGTCAACTCTCCCCATCCCCCAAGGAATTTTTAATTCCTTTTTGTCTTCCCAAGGTTTTTTTGAGGAATTTTTAATTCCTCTCTCATCTTCCAAGGAATATTAAATTATTTTTCTCTTTCTCAAGGAATATTAAATTCCTTTTATCCTTTCCATGCACATTAAAAAGGAATTTTTAATTCCTTTGGTCAACTCTTTGATCTCAACCCTTGATCTCTTGTCCTCTTTCAATCTCCACTGTTCATTCCATCTCCCTTGCTAAATGACTAACACAACCATTTTTCCAACCCTAACCACTCTCAAGCATTCAACCATCTCATGCACACTCAAACTCTCACACTATCTCCATAGCCAAATCCTTGCAACCATAGCCATCTTTCATCCATTTTGTGACCAAATTGAGCTACAACAGGCTATTATGCTACCAAAACCAATATAGAGCACACATATCAAGTCATCAAAAAGGGAAAAAAAACTCAACAAACTCAAACAAGGTAACATCTTGGTATTTTATTTACAAGTTTGAGTTTCAACTTTAAGCCCTAATATGAGTGTTTTGTTTTATTTTTATCTTCTTGCTTGAGCTTATTTCTTGCATTCTAGATGGGGTAAAAACACTGCACACATTTCTAGCATGCCCGGTGGGACCCACGTCATAGGTCTAGCATTTTATGTTTGTTGTTGTTTAAGTTTTGTAGGTTCAAGTTTCACACATAGAGGTGAATCCACCTCGACAGGCGAATTTGTGCCTTACGGAGGAAAATCTATATCCAGAAACAGGCGAACCTGATAACAAAGGCAAATTTTCTTGTTATAGAGGTGAATTTGCATTCAACAAAGACAAGCAAATTCACCCTTTTTGTGAAAGGGGTGAATCTGATAGAAAGAATAGGAGAATTTTCTTATAGAGGTGAATTTTCTTAGCAAGAACAAGTGAATTTGCCTACAGGGGTGAATTTTCTTAGCAAGAACATGTGAATTTTCTTGCAAGGGAGAATTTGCTTGCAAGGGAGAATTTTCTTATAGGAATAACGAGCGAATTTTCTCTTCACGGATAGGCAAATTTTATCATCAACTTCACCTGTTTCCCATGTGCACTCAAGATTTAGGCAAATTTGACTCCTTAGAATAGGCAAATTCACCTCATAGAGAGGTGAACCTAAGGTAAACCCGAGAGTGTAATTTCCAATTTTCATCATCATTTTGGTTTTGATTTTATGTACTGACTTGCTAACTCGGTTGTTTGTGGGTGTCCCTTGTTTTTTACTAACGATTTGCACATATTTCCTTCATTCGTCCAAGACTGGTGGTGTTAGATTATTGATACATTTTTTGTAGGATGATCATTCCAAGAACTTTTAGTTAGTTAGTTTGTTGTTTTTCATATTAGCTAGGCACACGTAGCTTTAATTAAAGGGTCAGTTAACTTGTTTGTTGTGTTTGAGAGTGAACTATTGACGTATCCAATCCCCTTGCATCTTTCAATGATCCTAGGCGACGAGAAATCATAGTTTACTCTAGTCCAGTCCAGTCTACCTAGGAGGTGCTAGTGCGTCTAAGCTCTCCCCTTGCACTACGTGTGAGCCTGGGGACCAGACGAAAACATCTAGTATCTTCTTCCCTTAGTGGGACCTTCCTAGGATTTCATCACCCGAGGGACGATCTTAACCACGTGTTACTGATGGGATATATAAAGGGGGGAGAGCTAAAGGTATACCTCAATCCAGTCACGTCATGTTTAGAGAAGCATCAAAGCTAGGGTGATACCTAGATAAGATGTGCAGAGTTGGTCTGAGTTTCCAGTACCTTGTCAGGGCTCCCAACTCACGCTTGTGAGGGTTGGTGTTCACGGTTGTGCCCCATGTACCGTGCATATATCAAGGACTCATGAGATAGCCTTGTTTAGCCTAGATAGAGACCTGTGTTTTAGCCTCAACTTGGTGTAGTGCATGGGATGTGCACTATACCTCAAAGTTACTCATCACATACTCCCTTGGGTTGAGATAGAAATCCTCATGGTGGACTACGATAGTCCTCAAGTGAGAGTGTGAAGGTGAGCCTATGGCGTTTGTTGATGACCCTGTGCCACTAGAACACTAGCTATCTACCTTCACGAGAAAGGGTGATCTAGAGAACCACCCTGGTATCATAGAGTATTAACCTTGGGTTGTTTACTCAAGGTGGTGGGCCTACATCAAGTTTCTAAACCCTCACCACTAATTTTAGGATTGTGTTGCCTGACGTGTCTTCATTGTGTAGTACCAGTACTTTTATTTTCGGTTGAGTCAGCCCAACCTTTTGTCTATTGTTTGATGTGATTGTTGTCCTTTGCCACAGTCATCCCTTGCCTACAGAGGCAAGTTTTCCCCTTATAGAAGCAAATTTTCACTATAAACAGGCAATCTTGCCCTGTAAAAGGGTGATTCTGTATCTATGTCTAATCCAAGTCATCCTATTGGGCGAATTCATCTTTATCAAAGGTGAATTTTCTTGTGGGTCACTTTTTAGGTGGCCCCATTTTTCCCGTCCTCTGGAACAGGAAAGTCTATCTAGTCTTTAGGTGAGTCAATCAGTCATTTTTCGTCGAATTCACCCATTTTCTACAAAATAGGTGAATTTCCCATCTCTTAGGGGAAAACTTGTGGTCCCATATCTAGTTTGAGTCATCCCATCAGTCATCACTTGTCAAATTCGCCCGTTTTCACTAAATAGGAAATTTTCCCTCTTCAAGGGAAAACCTGTTGTCAGTCCAGGTTAGTTTGTCCATCTTCTTGTCCATCGAATTCGCCCATTCTCTTAGGACAAGAGAATTTTTCACATACTTGGGAAAATTTTCTCCCTACAAGGGCGATTTTGCTTCCCGTTTGAATCTTTTGTCTGTCCGAGTTAAGATTTAGGTGAATCTATTTGTGGAATAGGCAATCTCCTTCTTAGGCGATTTTGTTCCACATCCGTACTGTTCAAGAAATAGGCAAGTTTTCTACCCCATTAGGCGAGTTTGCATGTCAATTCCACCTGTTTCCCTGAAGTTTAGGTGATCCTGATTCCCTGAGAGGCGAACTTGTCTAACATTAGGCGAACTTGTCAAAGTTTGGGCAATTTTGTCAAAGTTTGGATGAATTTGCTTCCAGATAGGCGAATTTAATTATCAAATTCACCTATTTCTTGTATCATTCTAGACTTGGGTGAATTTTCTCACCTCAGATAGGAAAATTTTCTCATCAAATTTTCCCTTTTCTTGTCTTTCCTTAAGATTTAGGCAAATTTTCCTCCCCAGATAGGCGAATTTGCTCATTAAACTTGCTTGTTTCTTGTGTCATCTAAGATTTAGGAAAATTTTCTCTACCTAGATCAAATCTAATTAGCATAGAGGTGATTCTACTTCTAGTGGACATGCGAAGTCATTAACTAGATAGGTGAATTTGTTACAAACAAAGGCAAATCTGTTTCCCATACAAATTCTAGAACGTGAATCCTTTTGGCCATTAAAAGCATATCTTTTTCTAAGTCCTTTTCCACGATCAATTTTTTTTTATCATTATCCATCTTCCCGTAATCATCCTTTTCATTCATCTACATTTTCTGAAATTCATTGGTTCATCAATCAAATCATATAAGTGCATCTTAGGACGTCCCTAGAGTACATATCCACCATCAATTTGTCAATCCCAATCACCTAGACTTCATTTTAGGGGTTTTTTTATCCTATTTGGCTTAGGTGTCTGACCCTGACCATCATCCTTCGCACTTACTTAGGATTTTCATCTATCTTGAGTCAGTAATCACCTTTGATGCAATCAATCTACTTCCATCTTGAGGTAGATTCAATGCCACAATCAATCTTTTCACAATCTAATTCAGTCATCAACATCATACATAATCCAGTTAAAACCCTAAGCTTGGTTTAGAATCAATCCCATCACATCCTCCAATGATCCTAATCTGAGCTTCAATCAAGTCCTAATCTAAGCTTAATTTACATCCTAAGTTGAGCTTTAGTCCATCCACATCCAAGATCTTTTGATATCGAAACAAATCTTAAGATCCCTTCTTCCATGTTCTTCTAATCCATCCTCTTTATCTTTTCATCATCTTTTCTTTCCTTCTAATCATCTATTCCCATAATTTCAATCTTTATCCATCCAATTCATCGTCATGAACCCTTATCCTCCATCAATGCAACCAAAAATAGTGGTCAAGGGGAACCCCAATTACACTGATGATGATAACAAAAGTCTTGTTGATCAAGATGAGTACAATATAGACCTCCTTGATGCTATCATTACTAGAAAGCTTTCGCCAAGCGTCATCCAAAATCCAATCACCCATCCAAGCTATCCCATCACACCTTCATCCACACCTAATAACAATCTTTATGCTACCTTTGACAAGGGATATCCAATATCTTCCCCATCCACATATTCATCATATTATTCATCTACATCTTTCTCTTATCCAACATCCACATCCTCCTATCCTAATCCACCATCCCAATCTTCCCATCCTAATCTACTATCCCAATACCCTTACTATAATACACCACTCGCATCCTCTTGTCCTAATCCACCATCCACATCTTCAGGTACCCTAATCCACCATCACAATCTTTCCATCCTAATCTACTATCCCAATGCTTCTACTACAATCCACCACCTACATCCTCTTGTTCTAATCCACCATCTTTTTCCTCCTATCCTAATCCACCATCCCAATCTTCCCATCCTAATCTACTATCCCAATACCCTTACTAAAATCGACTACCCACATCCTCTTGTCCTAATCCACCATCCATATCCTCCTATGTCACTCCATCTTCCACTCCACCATGTCCTAATCCTCCATCTACTCTTAGTCCTTCCTCCAATCCCATTCCTCCATCTAATCCTAGTCCACCAATCCATAATCCTAGTCCTCCACCCATTCATAATCCTTCATCTACTCCCAACACACCATCTAAGCCTACAATAAGCAAGAACCTCATTCTCAATGACAACCAAGGACTTGTGATAAAGAATACATCCCAAACTCCACATCTTGAAGTCATAGAGCCATGCTACTCCACTCCCCCATGTATAGTCACTAGTGATGAGAGCCTTCTCCATCCCACACCTCTCATTACTATTACCACCCCTAGCACCATTCAAACTATTAAAACCATCAAACCCACTGAATCCCCATATTCTACTCCTAGATCCACCCAATCCATTGAAGACATCCAAATCCAATCCACTCCTCCCACTCCTATTATCATCAAAATCCATTTCCATGAACTTAATGAATCTTCCATCCTTCCATCTCCCCCACTTGAGGATTCCCTCCAACACTCCATCATCATGCCTCCCACACATGATGAGTCCTACCAAGAGCTTGATCCAAAGCATACCAATGTATCCCCTCCTCCACATCAAGATCCTACCATCCCATCTATTCCACCTCAAGATCATAGTCCCCCATCCATTCCATCCCATGATCCCCTTGACACTCAAGATCCAACCACTTCATCTCATGAGCCCTTATACCCGCTGCCACAAATCCAGATCCTATCATATCACTTATTCCCTCTCCTACACCCTTATCACTCACTCCTCCTAATCAATATGTTGCAATCTTGTTGTCTCCATCCCATGATCCTTCATCACCAACTAACCAAACTAGCCCAATGCCACTTTTATATCCCCTTGGTACTCTTACCTTCATCCATAGTGATTTTCATGTAGAAGAATAACAACGCATATACACCACCCATCCTCCTCCACCTAATAATGGACTCACATCATTCTTCCAAAATAACAAGCATCCTACCATAGAGTGAATTCTCAAGAGCATGAACTATCAAGGAAAAGGTTTAGGTCTTCATGAGCAAGGTATTTTAGAGCCCATCCATGTCAAAGAAAATTTTCATACACAAGGTCTTTAATATATCTCGCAAGAATCACAATCCAAAAATGTTGGTACAACCTCCATAGATCCTCAACGAGCCTCCTCCAAAAGAATAATAGGCTCTTCCTATCATTCTTCTAAACCATTTGCCACCATCCCTCCTCCATCATATTTCCTCAAAACAACCATCCATATTCCTCCTTCATCTACTCCATCTATTTTGGGTCCTTATGTCCCTCCATCCACCATCACACATCCTCCAAGTGCTAAGTCCATTTTGGGCCCTTATAACCCAAAACCATATCCTCCATCTCATCTTATTCATCCTTTTATCCATCCATCACCTATCCATACCACCCATCATAAACATCCCACTCACATATCCCCTAATCAGGATCAACAAAGGCACATACCTACACCTCCTCCATCCACATATCATCTCAAAAACTCTACATCCATCACTCCATGCATATCCTCTTCACATCATCCATCTCATCATACCCATCCATTGCTATTAAAAGCACTTTGGATACCAAAGTAAAAATTCATAAATCCAAGCATCCACATGAATCTAAAAATCCCAATGTCCCCTCTAAAGAACATGGCAAAGAAAAGAAAGATCAAATCCAAAATCCAAATCAAAACCATGTGGATCCCAAAGAAAAAAGATCCAATGCCTTCAAATGAAAAATTTGTAACAACATCCAAAGTTTCTAATCCAAAAGCTAATCATACATACCTTCCATCTCCTAAATCTATTTTGGGTCCTTATGTCCCAAAATTCACTATCCCATCTCCTTCATTATCCCCACATTCTTCATCCATTAATCATCCTATCCTTTCACATCCACCACCATATGTGCTAATGTTGGTCCTAAAAACATTTCCCCATCACACATCCACCCCATCATTCCACCCATACATGTTCCAATATCCCATCCATTATCCCACAAGTCTCCCACATCAAATCCATTTAATCCATTCTCTAGCATAATCCATTTATCCTAATAAAGTTGTACCAACATCCAATAGTCACTTCACACATGGGATCTTAATACCTCATATGGAACTTGATGCCTGAGTCCTTCATCCATCTCCTTATCACATATCTTCTAAATCCACTTACCCGCATCCCTATCCTTCTCCATCCACATACTATCCAAAAATCTAGAAAATCCAAAATATCAAAAAAGTAAAAAAAAAATTCAAAAACAAAAGAGAAATAATTTGTCTAATGGTGAAAACTTGGCAAACAAGCACCTTGGATAAGTAGCATGATGGAAACTTGGAAAACATGCATCATGTGTAAATATCCCATCCAGTTTACTTCCACACTTGGGGGCAATTGCATCCCCTTCACCCATCTCCTTCATCCCACCTATCCTACACATCCTACCCGTCATATCCCATTTATCCCAATCCCTCCATCCTCCTTGTAATCTTGATATAGATAGGGGAAAACATATATACATGTTGTGGAAACCTCTTGGCATACATTCCCCTCACCCATACATTACCCTATTCCTTATCCTCTTCATCTACCTTCCTTGTCCACCTATCATGCTACCATCAATCTCCCTTCCTTATCCATGCATCCTATCCATATCCATCTCACCCCCTTATTTTCCCATCCTTCCATCTTCCATCCTCCCTACCTCATCACGCATGACATATCTAGAGTGGGGGCATCTACTTCCTTTGTGGCATAGTCCTTGGAGACATCATTCATCCATCATGTTATCCCCTCCATCTCCCCATTCTTATCTTCCCATCCATCCAAAAAAAAAAATCCCTTCCATCTTCCAAATCCTTACCTTCCCATCCATCCAACCAGCAACCTTTTCCACATCCAAATCATTATCCCTCTATCCATCCATCATAGCATCCCTTCCATCCCCCATCCTTATCTCCCTATCCATTCATCTATATCCTCATCCCATCTCATAATCCCTTGTCATTGGTATCTAGCTATAGCCTACCCCCTCATGCAACCCAATGTCATCTATGTCATCATCATCACTCCCACCTCTTTCCCACATCTTGTCCATATACTATCACTTTTCATCACTCCTCTATCTAGTGTATCATCCTCCCAATTCATCTTTTGATGATTTGGATAACTATCCCATCCCTAAGCTACACATGATCACCACCATCCTATCCATCAAGTCTATCTTGTCTCATCGTATCAGTTCCATCACTTTATCAACTTATCATGGTCATCTCATTATCCTTTATCCATGGTTGGTTGTCATATTTTTTTAAACTACATTTCCCCTACACTTTCATGTAGACAAGGTCGATCATTTGATCAACCCTCGGGGCTTTTGTCTATTTGGTCTTTATCCTCCATCATCATCTCCATTGTCCTCTTTCCACTTTTATCCATGGTCTTTTATCGAACTATGAGGGCTTTGCGCTTTCACGTAGGCAAGGCTAATCTTTGATCAACCCCTGAGCCCCTAGGTCTTTAGGGTGTGTTGGTCTTGTGTTTTTGTGTCTCGTGTCTTTGTGTTGTGTTGTTGAGTATGTCCCTATCTAACTAGTTCTTAACAAAAAAGATCCACTAACTATATCATGAGGTTCAATCCGTTTCAAACATCTTGTGTCATGTTAATCACTTAGTTTAGTCTCCATCTTTGGTCTTAACAGGATACATCCTTCCTACATCAGACCACATCAATCCCCTCCACCCTTTTGATCCTGTGGCAAGGGACATTTGATATTTATTGTGATCTTTTGATGCTTTTGGATTTTGTTTATCATTTGAGCTTCCTATTATACTTTTTTAGGGTTGCCACGATCCATCATATCACAGTGTGCTTTGGAAAGTAAACATAGGGGCATATCTTAATTTTTTGTGTGATCTTTTCTTTTTGGTTATCCTGCATAGTACCCACAAAGATTCCCTTTTTTCTTGTGTTACATTGGGGCATCCTTTGTGTTTGTGATTTTCCAATATTGGCCCTACCAAAGCCTCTGTGACTTTGGGATGTTGGACTAACCTTTTGTTTTTTTGTTAGTCCCATGCATGTGATCCAAAGTCACCTTGGTTCTTCATACCCTAGTGCATAGTATCTCATGCTATATCAAATTTAGTTCTCATTACATGGCAACATAATGCATAACAATTAAATTGCTTGATTTGATCACTCTCCTTTCATATTCCACATCTCCCATCCTCTAACCTATCATTTTCCTCTATCAACATCCCCCCTCTCCCATCCTCTAATCTATCATTTTCTTCTATCATTTTCATTTCATCATCTCTTCAACCTATTAGGGTAATATAGATTTGTTATTCTAAGCATCTTTTCACTAATCCTCATTGTGTCATCATCTCTTCACTATTCTTGGGGTAATATAGATTAGTTATATTCTCAACATCTTTTTCTCCATCTAATCCTCATCCATTCAATCCAACACAAATCATCTAATCACATCCTTGGTCTTGTTCCCAACCTTGCTACAAGCCTTGATCCAATCATCACCATCGTCATCATCATCAGGATGTATCCTTCCCTATTATTTTGTGTTGTTTTGGGATGTGTCCTTCCATCATCAACAACACTTTCATCATCATCATCATCATCATTGAGATGCACCCTTCCCTATCCTTTTGTGTTTTTTTGGGATGTATCCTTCCCTCATCAACAACACTTTCATCATCATCATTGGGATGTATCCTTCCCTATCCTTTTGCATTGCTTTGGGATATTATTCCCTCATCAAAAATGTTCCACCCATCATCAATCCATTTTGGCTTGTAGCTTGACTGGGGCAACATCACATTTGTCCTTGAATCTATTTTTTCTTTCTTGTTTCTCATCTTCTCCTTTCATTATCTCTTCCTCCTCCCATTCCATATTGTATCCATTGTTTTGCATCATCTTCCCCATCTACCCTTTCATCATCTCATCCATTTCGAGAGCACACCTGTGTTCTCTTGAACCTACATGTCCTCTCGAAGGGGCATCCTAAATCCATAATCTTCATCTTAGCTCCCATCATCTTTCTTCCTAGTCACTCCTTCAAATGATCAGGGCATCTCCCCCAATCTAACCATCTTCTTCCTGGTGCTACCCTTTAATCTTCTTTGAAATGATGCTACTTCGTAACACCATCTCAAAGAGGGGGAAAATATAGAAACCTTAATTTTGTCACTTACATTTGGTCAAATTTATCATTTTTCATCTAAATATCCTCTTTTTTCATTAATTGAGTAATGTTACTATTATTTAATTAATAACCCTAAAGTCCTCTAAATCCCTAAGGTATTTAGTTAAATAATTAAATACCTTACCCTTTATTCCTTTCCTCCAAGGAATTAAATAAATAATCCATTTATTTAATTCCCTTTATCTCTCATCCCCCATAATCTACAGTTAATCCTAATCCACCTCCTAATCCCATCATTAGGGATGTGCACATCCCTAATCCATGATTAGGATGTGTCACATCCTCCAACTTTTGCAAGTTGGCTCCTAATCCTCATTAGCCACCTAACCTTCCTCTAATCCTTCATCAACTAGCCTAATCAACCCCTTGGTCAACTATCCCCATCCCCCAAGGAATTTTTAATTCCTTTTTGTCTTCCCAAGGTCCTTTTGAGGAATTTTTAATTCCTCTCATCTTCCAAGGAATATTAAATTCCTTTTCTCTTTCCCAAGGGATATTAAATTCCTTTATCCTTTCCATGCACATTAAAAAGGAATTTTTAATTCCTTTGGTCAACTCTTTGATCTCAACCCTTGGTCTCTTGTCCTCTTTCAATATCCACCGTCCATTTCATTTCCCTTGCTAAATGACTAACACTTAGCTATTTTTGCAACATTAACCACTCTCAAGCATTCAACCATCTCATGCACACTCAAGCTCTCACACTATCTCCATAGCCAAATCCTTGCAACCATAGCCATATTTCATCCATTTTGTGACCAAATCGAGCTACAACAAGTTGTTATGCTACCGAAATCAATATAGAGCACACATATCAATCCATCAAAAAGGGAAAACAAACTCATCAAACTCAACAAGGTAACATCTTGGTATTTTATTTACAAGTTTGAGTTTCAACTCTAAGCCCTAATCTGAGTGTTTTGTTTTGTTTTTATCTTCTTGCTTGAGCTTATTTCTTGGATTCTAGATGGGGTAAAAATACTGCACACAGATAGAAATCTTGATACGGAGTAGTCTGGAGAGTTCCAAAATTAATGCATTTACCTACTTCACCTACAAGCTACGAACAATCGAGTTAGAATTAATACTAATTCCCCCTCCTAATCTCAATTGTTACAGTTATCAGCATTAACAATCCCCAAGTTTTTTCTTTGAAATTCAAAAGCATTCTTTCCCAATGGTTTTGTGAAAATTTCTGCTAGTTGATCCGTGATCCATAAAAGTCAAGAGAAATTTCTCCATTTTGGAAAAGCTCTCGAATGAAGTGAAAGCGAGTGTCAATATGCTTGCTTTTCTTGTGGAAGACATGATTTTTAGACAAGGAAAATGTTGAACTGTTATCACAAAAAATAGGAGTTGGCTCCTTTTCAATATGTGCAAGATCATCTGATATTCTTCTTAGCCATACTGCTTGACAAGTTGTTGTAGTTGCGGCCACATACTCTGCCACTGTTGAAGATATTGAAACTATGGGTTGTTTCTTGATGCCCATGAGATGACATTTTTTCCCAAGTGAAAAGAATATCTTGATGTACTCTTCTTATCGTCTATGCTGCCAGCATAGTCACTATCTATGTATCCTGAGAGTGAAGTATCTTCAAATTGAGTGTACCATAAACCATATTTTATCGTCCCTGCAACATATGTCAGAATCCTTTTTGCTACCTTCCAGTGTGAATTTTTTGGAGAGTCCATGAATCTAGATACAAAACTTGTAGCAAACATTATGTCAAGTCTAGTTGCAATGAGGTACAAAAGACTACCAACTAGCCACTTGTACAAGGTAGAATCAATAGATGGTCCATCATCTTGTTTGATCAACTTTTCTCCTTGAGCAATGGGTGTGTTTGCTAGCTTGCAACTGTCCATTCTAATTTTTTTCAAAAATTTTGAAGCATACTTTTGTTGAGAGACAAAAATACCTTGAACAGATTGGTGAATTTTAATCCCCAAAAAGTATTTCATGAATCCAAGATCAGTCATTTCAAACTTTTTTTTCATGGTAGCTTTGAATTCTTCTAACTTCAAATTTCATGTATAGAGCAAGTCATCAACATAAAGACAAATATTGAGAATTTTACGTTCATGATTTGTTTTTGTATAGAGAGTTGGCTCATGACTGTTCCCGCTGAATCTATTGTTGATGAAGTAAGATTCAATCTAATTGTACCAAGCTCTTATAGCTTGTTTTAAGCCATACAATGCTTTCTTCAACTTATATACTTTATTCTCTTGTCCTTTGATTTCAAATCTTACTAGCTGATCTACATGTACCTCTTCTTCCAATATGCCATTTAAAAATTCATATTTGACATCCATTTGGAAAACCTTCCATTTATTTTGAGTTGCAATAGCCAAAATAGTTCTGACGGTGCCTAACCTTGCTGCTGGAGCAAAGGTTTCTCCATAGTCCATGCCAAGTTGCTGATAGAAGCCCTTGACAACCAGCCTTGCTTTGTATTTTTCTATCTTTCCTTTGTCATTCAACTTTGTCTTATATACCCATTTCACACCAATGTTGGTTTTGTCACTTGGTAGATCAACTAGATCCCATGTTTTGTTCTTTTCTATGGATTCAATTTCTTGATTCATTGCATCAACCCAATGTTCCTCTTTTACTGCTTCTTCAAAGTGGGTTGGTTGATATGAAAGAAAGGAAAAAATATCTTCTTGTTCAATTTCATTTTCCTACTTATATATTTCCCTTATGCTTCTAGTTCTCTAATTGTCTATAGAGGAAGATGATTCACTCCTGGGAGAATTATCATTTCCAAAGTGTTGTTGCTAACCTTGTACCTGCAATCTTGGTAGCCTTGGTGGATGAACTTGTTGATCTGATGGTTCATCAAATAGCTATAATGGATTTGGACCATTCAAAGTTGCATTTTCTTGATCACTCCATGATTTATTCTCAAAGAACATGACATCTCTACTTACCACAAATTTATTGGTTATAGGATTGTAGAGTCTATAGGCTTTTGATTGTTCACTATAGCCTACAAAGATGCACTTTTCACTCCTATTATCAAGTTTATGTCTTAGCTCCTCTAGAACGTGTGTAAATACAATGCAACCAAAAAATCTAAAATGAGATACATTCAACTTTGTACCAGAACAAGCCTCTTGTGGCACTTTTCCTTGAACACTAGTTGTAGGAGATCTATTTAAAATATAAAGTGTAGTAAGAATAGCTTCTACCCAATAGTCATTAGATAAATTCTTTTCTCTGAGCATGCATTTGGCCATATTCATGATGGTTTGATTTTTCCTTTCATCTACTCCATTTTTTTGTGGAGCATATCTTGTTGTGGTTTGCATAACGATGCCATGTTGTTTGAAAAAGTCTGTGAAATATTTTGAGTTGTATTCTCCTCCCCTATCTAACCTGAGCACTTTTATATATTTACCACTTTGTTTTTCTGCTTCAGCTTTGAATTGTTTGAACTTTGAAAAGTATCAAACTTATTCTTGAGAAAATAAATCCATATTTTCCTACTAAAGCCATCAATAAAGGTAAAAAAATAAAATCTACCACCAATGGATTGATTTTGTATTGGTTCACATAGGTTTGTGTGGACTAGCTCTAAGTGTTCTTTTTCTCTATTGGACGAAGATGGAAAGTTGTCTCTCTTATGCTTTCCAAGAATACAACTTTCACATTGACTGTCAAGTGATTTTAAAACAAGAAGGCCTTTGACCAAAGATTTCTTTTGAAGAAGACTAAGACTCTTGAAGGGTAGATGACCAAACCTAGAATTCCACAATTGTGACTTTGTAATGCCCATATTTTACACTAGGGCAAAAAAAATGCAACTAATTTTTTTCTTTTTGATAATGATATTAATCTTTTCCATCCACATGGGGTTGATGAAGCCCTGCTTTTTGGATGCAAGAGAGTTGTTGTTGGCCTTCATGCTGGCTTCTTTTCTTTATCTTCTATAGAGGTGGAGATCTTGAAAAGTAATTTCATCTTTGTGGTGTTCACTCTCAAGGATAGGGGGTGTTGTAGCTGCGATGGTATGGTAGAGCTTGGGTTTCTCTCCTATAGAGGTGGAGAGTATAACAAGTTTTTGAAGATCACTGTTGGAGCCTCGTGTATTTGTGATGACCTTTCCTATAGAGGTGGAAAGGGTGTTTTGTTGGGATCTGATACTTCTGTTGTTGGTGCTTTGTTCTTGATCTATGTTTTGCAAGTTATATTCTTGGGTTTAAAGTCCCTACCAAATCTTGGATGTACAGGGTTGTGAATCCCTTCAAAATCCATAGATTTGGGTTTAAGGTCCCGACCAAAACCTTGTCTTAGTGGGTTGTTGGTCCCGTCAAAACCAATGGGTTGTAGTGGGTTGTTGGTCCCATCAAAACCAATGAGTTCAAGATTCATGTAGAGTCTTGATTCTTTTTTGGGCAGCGTGTTGGATTTTGGTTGGTTGTTTCCTTGTTTCCTTGTTTTGTTGCTAGTTGCTTATGTTTCTATCTTTTGAGCAGCTTCTTCATCTTTGTGTGGGTTTTGTGTCCCCTTAAAACCTAATGGTTTTGAGTCCATTCAAAACCTGTTTATCCTCTAATCAAAAACAATAATTTTCCAATATTTGTATTAACCCCTTTTATGATTATGATAATTTTATTATGTTAATACTTTTCTTAACTTTAGTATAATAATACCCCCCTTAATATTAATAAAGTTACACCCGAATGAAAGTATTTCTTACTTATATATAATATACTTATCTATTTAATTATCATGGATAGTATAATCCTACTAGCCAAATTCAACACTCATAATGGTTCGCTCAAAAGCCATATCACCACTCGACAAATGTATTAACACCGCCTAGATTATATTTCCAGCATCATCCTTTTTCAATTTATTGTCGATATCCTTAGTATTACATAAGGGTGTTTAATGATACTAACGTTTCCCTTCAATCCTAAGGACATGATGATTTATAATTGTTCCATTTATTTGTTCATTTATTATCCATTTACTTATTTATATTCTAATGTGTATATATATACATATCTTATTTATGCATAAATACTCTATTTAATTTGAAAAGTAATTTAAAATTATATTAATAACAATTTTCATATATAAAATAAGAATGCATATCTTTTATATATATTCTATTTATTTCAGAAAATAAATTTTAAATCACAAATAAAAGAAATATCACCTTCAACCTAATATATTATTTTCTATAAATATTATTTTACTATGAAAGAAACCTAAAATAACAAAATAAATTATTTCTTTCTAAAGAAAAAGTAGTAAATCCTAATCCTTATTTTCTTTTTAATTTTCTTTACACATACTCTAATTATTATGTTCTTTATTTTATGTTATCTCACCTCTTTAAAAGGGAGTGGAATATATTCTCTTAATAAGGGAACCTTGAACTTGAGGAATACGTGAAACTCTTAGAAGCTAAGATTACGATTTCTTTCTTGAGGAATGTTAACGTTTTATTTTGTTACTTCATTAATAGAGGCGATGGTTCGATGCGAAGTCTTTACAACAAAGAAAAACAAAACAAGAATCATAAATGTAAATTTATATTTGCTTAAACAAAACATCATTCACAGGGTTTTTGAGCAGTTATTTTGAAATGACAGGATACAAGTAGAAATAAAATGAAATATGCAGACAACACAAATAGTTACTTTTCTATACTTTACATACATCTCTAAAATATGTTGCATAAAACCTCCAACAGGGAATATATTGCCCTTATAAATAATGCATAGAACCTTTTGAACCTAAAATTGCTGCCTGGATTGTAGCGTAATATGTTCTAACAAGAGAAACTAGTGTTGTGATAGCTTTAGAGAATTTTCTATCACCCTTATTGCATCAAGTTTATTTGAAATAATTATGAAACCTATAAGCAACGTATAGTATTTCCATGCATAGGATATGACTGGTTTTAAGCTTTAAAAAACTGTTAGCTTTTCCTTAGTCTAGAACAAATATGTATATTTATAAATATATTGCTTCTACATTGATTTCTCCTTTAACACGTAAAACATTTCCTTTCTTTGCCTCCTATATGAATTACATAAGTTTGATGCATAGCCTTCTTACAATGCAAAAGAAACAAAAACAACTTTTAGTTGTTACATTCCAAGAACAGTAATGCAGCATTTTATACACAAACATGGTTAAATACTCAAATATCTATTTCCCCTCCACCTTTTTTTTCCCCCTATATCACATAGTTACAATTATCTATTTACTGGTAAATACTACAACACCATTTTAAACTTCCTCATTGCTTATTTATATCAACAAAATTCTAGAGGGAAGGTTCCTCTTGAAACTTTACAATAAAACATCCCTCCAAAACACCATAGGTACTGTTAAATCTAAAAAACTCTTCAACTTGCAACCTACACAATACCAAAAAAAAAAAAATTATAGGCCATGGGTGCTCACCTCCCAACCTTTGGTTGGAAAACCAACCACCCCCGAGCAAGGAGGCAACTAAGGGAACCAGGTACAAACAAAACCAAGAAAAACAATATTTACACACACATGATACACAAAAAAATATATTCACACCCACCAAAGGGATTTTCACATAACTTTAGGATTCCATAAAGAATCCAAAGTGGGGAATGGAGGGTGGACTACACACTCCATATGGGGACTTATAATAATAGAAACAAGAACAAATGAATATCATACTCCCATCATTTCACATACAACCCTTCTTTAATATCTTCTTTCTCCAAAACCCATACCACCAAAACCATTTCTACCATTTCACAATTACATATGGGTACTCATACCCTTCTTGAGCCTCTCCTCTTAACGAGGGATTAAACTTCCCCATGGAGGTTCCTACTCTATACCATCCCTAAGGAGGGATGCTCTTCCCAAATTTTGGGTGAGCCTATCCCTATACAACCCTTTTCCCATCATATAAACCACATTCAACAACACAAGAAAATAAGCACCAAAATAATTTGGAAATAAGCATACAAACATAATACAAGAGATAAAATACCAAACCTTTATTTTACATACACATGTAATCTTTCAAATAAAAACATAGAGAAACAGAAAGAGTGGTGAATCTACCTTAAAACCATGAGCTTAGAGAAGGATGGGTTGAGGATCCACACAACTCCTCTTCTTCCAAGCGTTTTCTTCAAACTCCTCAACCCCTAAAATTCAACCAAAATCAAGAATGCCCAAGAATCCCATAACCCTTGTTTTGAGTTTTTTTTATAGGAACTCAAGTTTGATTTCCTTTGAATAGGGAGTTGACATTTGTCAACCTCCCATTCACTCTCCCAGACACACTCACCCATGTGTTCTCACACATGTGTGAGAACTTGCGAGCTTTTCAAGACAACTTGGAGAAGTGGGGATGGAAAGAAAATAGTCACCATCCCACTTCCCAAAACCTTATTTTCGTCCAACCTCTTTAAAGCCTCAAAAAGAGTGTTCAATCTTGAGATTAACCTAATATTTTGAGCTAAAAAGGTACCTAACCCATAGGTGCCTACCCTAGGGATCTTAAACCCATAAAAACACTTAAAAAATATCATTTTTCAATCCCCCAAAAATGCCTAAAAGTTCAAATCCGATTTTGTCCACTTGGATGGACAACTCATCTCCTAGATGGATTGACATGGCAATCAAAATCAATTTACAAACATCACAAATAACATCATGAATAAAATACATGACATAATGGAACTATAGTCCCTCCATATGGACTCTAGTTCAGTTTCACTAGTTAAATTACTCAAGGTTCCCAAGGGTTGCCTCCAATTTCCATTGGCCATGGAAAATGTACCTGCACACTCTATGCACACGTTAATCCATCCAAGTAAATCATATTCATATAATAATCAAACCATTTGAGTCACAATTACATTCACACAAGTTTCATAATTTGTATAGCATAAAGATCCTATAACATAATTGAAAAATTATTAGCCACCTATGTTATCCCATTTGCTTAACCTTAATTTTCATACTCATCCAATTGTAACATGATTGGTTCACACCACTTGTTTCATTCATTCATCATTAAGTTTTCATATTCAAATTAAAAAAACTCAATAACCAACATAAAATTAGATCAATCATCATAGTCAACTATCATGTTGTATAATCAAAATCAAATAATCACATGAACTTGAATTTTTAAATATCCTATCATCAATGGTATCAATAGGGATAGACAATAACTAGACTCAAAATGATCCAAGTAATAAATGTAGCATAGTCACAATCAAATCATCACATGAATACAAATGTCTAAATCTCCTATCATCAATGGTATCATTAGGCATAATCAATAATTAAACTTAAAATAGTCCACATACTGGATGTAACATAGAGGTGGGCCTCACAAACTCATCCATGTTTGAGACATTGTGGGAAAATGACTGTGATAGAATGTCACTCCTAAGATTTAAGGGAAACATTCTATTATTGGTCCTTTCAATCTTTGCTATCAATCCTCTACCGAGAGGTTTTTCAAAAATACAATAGGTTGCACCTTTAAATATTATATCATTTCCATGTTCCATCAATTTACCTACACTTATGAGATTGTGTTTCAGGTTTGGAACATAATAGACATCATGTATGTCTTTTTGTTAATTCTATTTAGTAAGAATAGGCACAATTCCTTTCCCTTGGGCTTTTACTCGAGAATCATCACCAAGAGTAATTTCAGAATGTATAGAAGTATCAATGCATGAAATTAAATCTTTGTTACATGTCATATGATTGCTACAACCAATGTCCAGCAGCCAAAGGTCTTTGGTGTGATTGTCTTCAGAAATATGGCAGGAAAGAAACATTGCTTTAGAAGATTCTCCTTCATTGTTGGAGACATGTGCTCTACCATTGTTTTGGTCTAATTGTTTATTTTTGCATTTAGATTTGTAGTGTCCAAATTTCTTGTAGTAGAGGCAATGGAATCTGGACTTACCAATCCATTTTCTGCCTCTTTGTGCCTGATTCTAAGAGTTTCTGGACTAATCTGATTGTTCTTGTGTCAACCTTTCTTCTCCATATTGATTTGATTTTCCTTTGTTACTTCTCCCTCTATTGCTTTTGCTTCTTTTTTCTTTGCCTCTATCTCTACTGAAAGAGGCTTGAGTCTTGAAAGCTTGTTCCAAAGACTCTTCTTCTAGATTTATTCTAGTCTCATGTGACAAAAGTGATCTAGTTCGCTCTACTACCGAAAAAGTAGTGAGATCTTTGGACTCCAAAATAGCAGTTACAACCATTTCAAATTTCTTTGGTAAGATTCTGAGAACTTTTTCACCAATCTCTGATCATCAATGGTTTCACCATTAATCCTGATCTGGTTTACAATTCCCATGACTCTAGTCATAAATTGATCAACATTCTCTGAGTTAGACATTTTTAATGTTTCAAACTATGTTCACAAGGTCTATAGTTTGGTTGTCTTGACTTTGTCATTACCCTCATTTGTATATTTGAGGATATCCCAAGCCTCTTTGGCTGTTGTTGCACCTGTGATTTTTGAGAAAATAGAATCATCAACAAAATTTTGAATCCAACATTTTTCCCTATTCTCTTTCTTTCTCAAATCAGTAGTTGTGTTTCCCAACAGTCCTAGGCTTGTAGAAAATACTTTATTCTTAAGGACTAAAATTCATAATTTTTACCCAAAAGTATAGGAGTCTATGGAAAATTACTAGAGGTAGCCATGATTAAAAAAAACTTTCAATATTAAATGTTCTCCCTTTTGAATACTCTATAGTTCCTTAAGACTCTGTGGTCTTCAAATGTTTCAAATGTTCAAGAGATTTTGAGTTCACCTTCTCTCCATTACAATATGAAGATTCTTACACAACCTGGGATGTGTGGCATTAGCTCTGGGTGTTTGGATTATGAATTTATGTCCAAGAATCCTCTTGTCATCAGAATGGCTTCTGCTTTGAGCACAACCTCTGTATCTACAACATTGCTTCAGAAACCTTTTAGTGGCTCAATAGTCGAGTTGTACTCTCCATCTATTGTTGTGGGTCTTTCAACCTTAAGATTTCCCAGAATAACCATGCTTTGATACCATGTCAATAATAGGAAAGGAAATGAAGAATAATAAAGTAGAGCGTAGAAAATGGAGAATGGAGAGGAAACATATATTAATCTATTATATTCAAAGCATTGGAGTATAATATATATAATTTTGTTTATAAATAGCTAGAAACTACTTCTAATAGCTATGGAAGGAATAAACAAGAAGATAGAAATCCTGATACAGAGTAGTATGGAGAGTTCCAAAATTAATGTATTTACCTACTTCACCTACAAGCTACGAGTAGTTGAGTTAGAATTAAGACTAGTAGATTGAAGTAGTAGTTATAGAAGAGGGCCTAATTGATAATGGAAAGCTAAGGACTCGTGCAATACCTCACTACCTTCTTTTCAAGTTGAAAAGCACAGTCGCATCAGCAAAGATACATGGATGGATAGAATTGCTTCTCCTGTTGCTGGAAAATGCTACAGCAGCAGAGGATGTGGCACAGTAGCCTGTGGTTGGTGGCTCTACTAGGGTTGTGGGATTGAACAACTCTCAGATGTCTGCAAAGAAGGAAGAGATGAGAAATATTACACGACCTTGATATGCTAACTATTTTTTATTTTGGATCTAATGAATTTTTTTTGGAAACTCAAGTAAATGAATCCCATATCCATCCCTCACAACTAACCCTCACTCTTTCATCATATTTTTAGTTTTAGATTCATCTTCCCAACTTCCGGCTATAGCATAAATGTTTAAGAGAATTAATTAATTTGTGGAATTAATATAATCCATCCTAAAAAGGAATTTTTCTACACATTCTCCTTGCTCTATATTATTGTATTTACTACATGGAAGCAAGCTAATAAAACACAAAGTGATGTCACGTGATCTGGAGCCATATCATAATTTTACATCTCTTCATATAGTTTACAGGCCCCCCTTGCCATATACATGCATGGCATAGCCTTAAAATGAGTTTGTTCTAGGATACAAGATTGTGTTTGTGTAGATTATCCAATAAATAACATTCCTTTTCTATGCTCCTACATTTTTCATGCATTTCTATCAGAGCATTTACAATTATAACTTCTGACATACTTCCTCATTTTTTATGCTTTAATGGATGTTGATACGTGTTTCAAAGCTCCCACATTTGAGGTTTTCTTATTCTAGTAGAGGATGGGTTCCTATGGTGTTCCAAAATGCTAATCATGGTGGCCCTAGCAAGGTTTTAGTCTTTACACCCATCAAAGTAAAATAGCACAAGGAAAGCAAGTATAGGACTGATACAAACATGGGAGATCGGAATGATGTTGTTGAAGGTGAGATTAATGGGTCTACAAAGAAGGAAGAGAGTGTGTTTGTGATCATTGTAGCCAAATAATGATTGATCAATAGCCTACATATATTTTATGGTAGAAACAAAGACATTGGTCACTAGTCAATATAATTACTTAGGCCAGTTTATGATTTTCACATAAATTTGGAGAGGTTTATTTTAATAATTTAAGGACTTCAACCTTAAGTGTTGTATGTAGAACACTTCCAAAGTGCTTCATTCACCAATAGAAAAAAATTGAATTTGATCAAATTTCTACCAAAGTTATTGTTGCAAATTTATTGAATAAATATTTGAATTACCTTCAAAACTACTAAAAAATGACAATATTTAGGGCAGCAGCCTTCTCTATAGGATACAATCATGAATATAATTGTTATTCAAAGCAACTTACTATTGGGAATAGGATTCCATTTAATCACAATCCTAAACATATTTCATGTATCTCCTAAGTCCTTGGAAAATGTTCCCCAACACTAGGATTATAATGAGATTAAATTCAAATGAAATGAACATGTAAATTGACATTTGTAATTAATTCTAAATTATAGGAACATGTGGGGACACCCAAGAAGATATACAAAATAGGAGCACATGGGGAACCTACATGGAAGGTGGAACCCACCTTGAGTTCACTTAACTATTTGGAGGAAAGATAACACTTCAGTAATGCATGTAAATATCCTAGAAGTTGGGAATTAATATTTACATGAGTGGAGTTTAGTTCAATTCAGTATCAGTTCAATTCAATTTAGTTAAGTTCAGTTATGGTTCAATTATTTTCAGTTGCATGTAGTTAGTTTCAATTGAATGCTAGTTGACTTAAGTTGACTTGGAATGCATGGCTAATGACTTAAGTTGCATGACAAATAATAGGTGATACATTCAGTTAAGTGGGGATGATCAATCATGCATCATGTTTGAATGAATTAATGCAGCTAGATATGTTTTTGTTAACAGAGATTGACTTGGACCCACCTTGGACACCCAAGTTAGAATCTTGGAGTTAACACCTTTTGCATGAGAAGATATTTACAAGGCTAAGTTAAGTGGGCCCATTCTTGGGTGCCAACTTTGAGGAGAAGCTTAGAAGATATTTTCTTAACCAACGATTAGTTAGGAGTTCAATTTGGGGCACCTAAATTGAGGAGATATTGGATTTGACTTCTTGTTACACATTGAAACTCTACTTGCAAAGAATAGGTGTAGTTTTTTTAGAGGAAGCTTTGTGCTTTGTAATTGAAAACTATTTGGATTTTTCAAGGCTCATTATTGTCTATTAATTGTAGCAAGTTGAAGAGAGTTTTATTAGATTTATTGTAGGTTGTGAAGAAGAATTATTGAAGGAAAAATAAGCATCTTAGTCAAGAATTGATACAATGTTATTGTAATCTTGTTCTAAGGTTAAATAATACAAGCACTATTGATTCTAGTGATGGAGTTTTTTCCCAAAAGGGTTTCTCCACATATATGTTGTGTCACTTCTATCTTCTTGTCTCATTCTTCTACAATCTTTTGTCTACTTTCTACAATTGGTAAAATGAATCTAAGCAAATAATCATATACAAAGAATTTGTAACAAATAACACTTAATTAGATCTACAATCTCATAGTTTTACAAGTTTTAAGCTACATAATTACCTCTATTTTCAACATTTGGTATTAGGGCTAATAGTTGGGTAGAGTTTGGGATGCCTTTCTCTTAAAAGTTTGAAGGTCTTTTGGTTGTAGTGGGAGTTTTTACTATTGTGTTATTGCTGATTTGTAAAATAAGTATGTTACAATGAGTTCTAATTCTCATTTAGATATTGAAAGATTCAATAGATCTAGTTATGAGATGTGGAAACTAAAAATGGAGGATCTCCTTGAAGAGAGAGATCAATGGTTAGTTGTTTGTAATGAGACAAAGTCACCTACAACGATGTTAGATGAGGATTGGGCTAAGCTTGATAAGAAGGCAAGAGGGACCATAATATTATGTCTTGTTGATGTTCTCTTGAATGTTTCAGATGAAACTACCACATATTGTTGGAAAAATGTGCCTCGATTCTTATTGAAATGTAACTCCTTAAGTGAAAAGTCGATGTGACATTACTGATGTCTGGATGACTAGTTGTTCTGAATCCTTGTGAAATGTTCATGTCATCGAGACAATGTTGTTGTCTTGCCGACTGGTGTTGTCGTTGTGACATTTCTATCTCTTACCGCCCAAGCTGATCTCTTGCTGATGGGTTTGGTGTCAAGTGATCGTCGGAGAGACTCATGGCGATTGGAGTCATCTGAGTAACTCATATGTTTCGGTATGTAGTCTTACCAATATGGAAAGTCTCACTGATGGGTATTCGGTGTGAACTCTTGGCGATGGGTGTTGGTCTCACTAATAGTGTATGGTCTTTGGGGTGACATATGTTTGTTGTGACCTCTCGTTGAAAGCAGTAGACTATTCGGTGGAAGCCTTACCTTTCAGTATGTCATCTTGCCGACTCATGAGGTCTCACCAATGGCTATGTGACTTTAGTGTAACATAAGAGGTCTCAGTGTAACCTCTTGGCAATAGCGGTAAGCCTTGCCGACTATTGGATGTTTCAATATGACTAGAAGTCTCGGTGAAACTCTTGGCGATAGTTGGATGTCTTAGCGATAGCTTTGGAAAATGTGTTCAACAGAAGGTTGGTGGGAGGTCTCGTCGAGCATGCCAATAGGAATGCAATGGATTTCAGTGAATTTAGTATGACTCATGGCGTTCGCTATATCATCTTGCCGAATATTGGAACCTATGCCAATATCAACAGTGAAGCCTTTGAGCATCAGGGAGACACTACTTGTGTCTCACCAACATGCGAATATATATTGAACGCCCTTGACCGAGTGATGACTATCCTATGTGGTGTCTCGTGGACCAATCAGAAGAAGCAAAATTCAAATAGTTGGCGGTTGGATTTTTGCAACATTTGCGACATTGGAGCTGAACTGTATGCAAGGAAAAATATACACTAGAATGGAAAATTTCTAGGATGGGAAATTGCAGATAAGGATAAAATTAGAGTGTGGTAAGATTTGAAGTAATCATTCTGAGGCTGAGTTTCATCGAAGCTTAGAGAGTGTTGATGGTCCAGGTGGCACAACAATAGTTAAACAGAATACTACTACTCTGTTTCTCCTGAAAGAGAAAGATGATCACATGGATATCTTAACTCCCAAGGTCTTTGTAGTTGGTTCTCAACTATGCTGATTTCACTCAGTGATTGATGCAAACTATAATGTTCAAGGGGCCTACTAGTGTTGAGCTTCTGGATTGTTCTAAGGTCAAACATAAACTTAAACCTACTCTAACTGGGGTTTTTTAAAGAAACAAAAAAAGATATAAGCAATATTTACAAGGCTGGCACAATCACCAGTATATAGAAAATCTATGTCTTCAGACTGTTTCCATCTATACTAAGAGAACTTGGGAAATACTTTGCAGTCTATGCTGAATCTAACTCCTAACTAAGAAGACAAAAGAAACTCCCATTACAAAGAATCAGGATGCAGCTCTATCTCCTCTATCTGACTTTTCTTTCTAACTTCTAATTCTTCCTTCCAACCTAACTCTTCCCCCTTTACAAAGAGGCAAGAATTCCATATATACAGAGTGTACCAAAAAGGAATGTGTTGTCCCCTGTATTAGGGTTTACAAAAATATCTGCTTTCAGGAGGGTCGGCTCTCAGATCTTTCTGAAGAGAGTCAATGTTGCATTCAATGTGAAGCCCTGTTGTCCATGTCGGTGATGGCTTGACCTCAAGAGAAGCCTTCAAATCTTTTGTAGTTGTAGCATTTACTCCTGGTATTCGTGTCTATCTTTCAACTCCTTCGAAGGGCTGCCTTAAATTCTCTAAAGCATTTTTCCATTAATACCAATCCGCCCCTTTTCTATCAGTAGACTCCAGCCATTCCTGAGACTTGTGGTTGTTTCTTTCCTTCGACCTTCTTCATGCTCTAGACCCTTCTTTCATTGACCATGTCTGGAAGCATCATCAAGCCTCCCTTTAGATCTGAACATCATCACCCGAGCTGATCCATCAGCTCATGATCTCAGAATGAGTCCATTTCATTCGCATTCTACAGATTTCCTTCACAGGAATAGTCAATCAGTCAAAGGGCCAATGGGTCACTCCTTTAGTTTCTTCTAATTGGTGGAACATAGGCCACGCAAGATTCTCGGGTGGTCAAAGGTCATTCAAATGGAATCGTACATCGGTGAGACACTCATTGTGTCTCTCTGATGTGATTATGTCTCTCCTAGTAGCCATCGGCATAACATGTGATAGTCGGTGAGACCTCCCATTGAGAAAGATCATATCGATATCCACAGTGGTCACCAAAACAATCGTTATCAGCCAAAAATCATCATTCGGGAAGAACTCTCACCGAAGTCCATAGCAAACCTATCACTATCAGCAAGACCAATGTTTGTCGGCAAGAAGTCATAGCGAAGGCACTTCATTTGTTTGGAGTCTCCCCGATTTCCTCCTGTTCTCCTCAAGCTCAAGCCCTTTTTGTTTTGGCGAGACCTTCACAAGTTGGTGAGAGATTACACCGAGACCACAAAACCCTCTGTAAGAGATTGCCAGTCGACGAGACCTCATGCTGAGTTTAAAACACTACACTGAAGGCACAATCCCTTTGGTGAGACTAGCAATCATCAGTGAGACATCTCACCGAGTTCATTTTATTTCAGCCAAAATTCATAGCGAGCTCCATTGGTCACACCGACATCCTTTTCCTATTTACAAATCCATCGCTATCGGTAAGAGATAAGACGGTCATCAAGACCCTCCGTGGTCGCCCAAACACCATACTGAGTGCAAACTTTCTTTGGGCTCATCTTATGTTGGGGAGACCTTGCCCAATCGGCGAGAGCTTTCGCCGAGCTTTCATCTTTCACTAAGAAATATGCCTAATTGGCAAGACTTTATCACTTCAGCGAGACATCATGGCGAATAAATCCTTCGATGACACCATGGAAAGTCGATGAGACATCTCACAGAGCCCTAGATCCTTCAATGAGCTCATTCCATTAGCAAGACTCTCCGTGGTCGGGGAGACTTTTCACTGAGACTCCTCGCAATCGCCCATACATCATGGCGAATACATCTCCTTTCATTGAGACCTCACCTAGTTGGTGAGACCTTTCAACCAGCACAAACCACTCTCCCTGATGTGGTTTCCTTTTAGCAAGAGCTCACCCTATCAGTGAGACATCTTGTCGAAGCCATCTCTTTCCCAGCGAGATCCTCCCGATGACATTTCCACTTCACTAGGACTCTGATGGATCGACAAGATCTTATGCCGATATTATGTCATGTCGGTGAGACTTTCGCTCTTCGCCAAGACCTCATCTCAACGTCTTTCCTTTTCAATGAGACACTCCATATTCGCCGAGACCTTTCGGCGAATAGAAATCCTTTGCCCGATGCCCCTTTAATTTAGCAAGAGTTCACCCTGTCAATGAGACATCTTGTCGATGCCACCTATTGTTGCCAAGACCCTCTTCGATCAGTGAGACCTTATAACGAACCCAGATCCTTTTGCCAAGCCAAGATCACTTCGGGAAGACCTTAGCATATCGGCTAGATATTATGCCGAACATGAAATTTTTGGGCAAGGGCTCCTCTGGTCAGCGAGACACATAAAGACCTGGTGAAAGGGATGTTTGGGTGACTGGTGAGCCCCTTTTGAATAGAATGCACTGGTAGTCAGCAAGACAACTTCAAGGTCTTTCCAACTTTCTTCTTAGAGGGATTTTGTGCCAAACTAGATTGGGGAATGCTTCCCCACTAAGTTCCTTGAGAAATATCATCATGTGCATGATCTAATCCTGCGAAACAAGGTCTCGATTAGTCCTTAGAGCATATAAACTATATTATAATAAAATATTCTTTTGCTTATGATTATTTCATTGAATTCTTAGCAAGAAGAAAACCAACTCAAGCTGAGACAGAACCAAAATTTTGACAAAACAAGAAGAAAAAATCAGGCAGAAAATAGAACTCCCAAGAGCATAGAAAATAACCAAAGGCAACAAAAGCAAGAGAGAAAGGGGGACCCATTTTATTCCAGAATAAAATGGGGTAGTTATGCAAGGCATAACAGAGAGCATTTCTGAAATAGGTTGAATAGTGAATGAAGCAACTGTAAGAACTGATACCAGAGAGTTGTGTCTCTGCATTGTATGTAATTTGTTGAATACTGAAATACAAAGATATTCAGCTTGGTGTGGTGGGTTTTTTCCCGAAAGGGTTTTCCCACATAAATTTGGTGTTCATTTGTCTTTGTGTATTTTTCTATTTCTGTAAATCTTTCATGTGTGTCTTAATTGGATTGTAATTTGGAAATTGAAAGTACTTTCTGCATTCTTCCCTATGGTTTTGACATTAGGAAAATTTTTTCTGCGCCTCTTCTTTCCTTACAAGTGGTATCAAAGCCTGGCTAGTTGTGTTATCCTTGATAGTGGGTTGGGTTTTTTGTGTCAATTTGTTTTCAATGGCAGTTTGGTAGAGGTCTGATAATTTAATTACAGATTAAGATGGAAAGCACATCTAGAAAGATTGAAATAGAGAAATTCAATGGTAGCAATTTTGAGTTGTGGAAACTCAAAATGGAAGATTCATTAGTGGACCGAGATCTTTGGAATGCTGTGTCTGGAACAAAACCTCAAGACATGAAGCAAGAGGATTGAGACCTAGTAGATAGAAAATCAAAAGGGCTAATAAGGCTCTGTTTAGCAAAATCTATTCTTCTGAATGTTCATGAAGAAAATAATGCATCTTCCTTGTGGAAAAGACTGGCAGCTATTTATCACAGCAAGTCCTTGGTAAACAAGTTGTTCTTGAGGAATAAGTTGTACTCCTTGAAGATGCAGTATGGAGTTGTTGTTGATCACTTGAATTCTTTCAACACGTTGATTGCTCAGTTAGCATTTGTTGGTGTGAAGATAGATAAAGAAGATCGTTGCATGTTGCTGCTATGTTCTTTGCCTGATTCTTGGGATCATCTAGTGATGGCAATTGGGAGTACAACATCCACATTCAAGATGGAAGATGTTGTTGCTTCTCTATTATCAGAAGAGATGAGAAGGAAATCTTTTGAGATGGCAAAGGAGGCTCTTGCTGTCAGAGGTAGATCGAAGGATAAAGGCAAGAAGGACAAGAAATCCAGATTGAAATTAGAAGGGAGATCAAAGTCTCTTAGAAACAAGTCCAAGGTGAAGTGTTGGAATTGTGGGAAACCTGGTCATGTCCAAAAGGATTGCAAGGAGGAGAAAAAGAAGAAGAAGAAGAAGAAGACCTCTTCTAACAGTGATTCTTCTCAGAGTGATGCAAATGCCTTCATTGTAGCCTTGGCTACACGGGAATCTAATGATGTCTGGCTAATTGATTCTGGAGCATCTTTCCACATGACATCTCATAGAGACTGGTTCACGAAGTATGAAAGCTACAATGGTGGAAAGGTGTATTTGGCAAGTGATTCATCTTTGGAAATTGTTGGTCGTGGAAGAGTCAGAATTCAATTCCCTGATGGAATAGTGAATGGAATCAATGATGTGATGCATATACCAGGTCTAGCTCATAATTTACTTTTTGTAAGTAAGATGAATGATATTGGAGTGCATGTCACATTCTTTGGAAATGGTTGCAAGATGACTAGAGGCTCTATGGTGCTAGAAAGGGGTGCTCGTATTGGTACCTTGTATAAGCTAGATGTACAAGCTATTCAATGCAATAGTGTCTCTACAAAGTCACACAAAGCTAATCATGGAGGAAAAAAGGGAAATTTTCCTGATGGTGTAAACTCCATGGAGGTTAAACTTCTAGCAGAAAAGACTATGCTCTGGCATCATAGGCTAGGCCACATTGGTGAGAAAGGTTTAAAAACCTTGAAGAATAAAAACTTGGTTGAGGGGCTTGAAGATTGTAACCTCGAATTCGAGTTTTGTGAACATTGTATATATGGTAAACAACACTATGTTTCATTTTATTCCAGTCCTCACAAATCTTCTGGTTTGCTTGATTATATACATTCTAATGTGTTTGGTCTAGTGAATGTTCCTTCTTTATCTAAATCAAGATACTATGTGTCATTTATTGATGATTATTCAAGAACATTTGTATATTTTCTAAAAAGTAAATCAGAAGTGTTCAATCAGTTTTAGGAATTTAAAAACCTTGTAGAAAATCAAACTAGTAAGAAAATAAAATGTTTAAGGACTGACAATGGCGGTGAGTTTTGTTTAGATAAATTTGAAAGGTACTGTAAAGATCATGGAATTAAAAGACATAAGACTACACCTTACACTCCACAGCAAACTGGAGTTGTTGAAAGGTTCAACAGGACAATAATGGAAAGAACACAAAGTATGTTGAGTAGTGCTAGCTTGGAGGAGAAGTTTTGGGCTAAAGAAATTTCTACAGCATGTTACTTCATAAATCATTCTCCTAAATCTGCTCTTATTAAGAAGATGCCTTTGGAAGCATGGTCTGGAAAGAAGCCATCTTTGAGACATATTCATGTCTTTGGTTGTGAGGCATATGCATATGTGCCATTTGAAAAAAGATCTAAGTTGGAAAAAAAAGTTGTAAAGTGTATTTTTATTGGTTATAGTGCTAGCATAAAAGGATACAATCTTTGGAATCTTGAGACTGAGAAGGTTTTGTACAACAGAAGCATTATCTTTCATGAGTTGAAGCCTTCTACATTGGATCTGCAGTCAGAGAAGAAATCAAAAAATAAAAAGGATGTAGCAGAAATTCCTCTGACACCAGATAAAGAGGAATTGAAAAATCAAAATGTACCTGATACTGAGGAAAGCTCAAGTAGCTCTGAAAGTTCCAAAGAAGATGAAGAACCACCTCAACCTCAACCTGTGAGGAGGTCAAATCATGAAAGAAAGCAACCTGATAGGTATGGGTTTTCTTTGATAGAGTCCACTTGTGCCTATGCTTTAATTTCTAGCACTAATGAACCTAGGACTGTGAAAGAGGCATTTAAAATGTCTGATTCAAACTCTTGGTTGCAAGCCAAGAATGAAGAAATGGAATCATTAGAAAAGAATGATACCTAGAGTTTGGTGCCATTTCCTAAAGGCAGAAAAGCAGTGGGTTGCAAATGGGTATTTAAAAAGAAAATTGGTCTGGATGGCAGTGTAGAAAAATATAAAGCGAGGTATGTTGCAAAAGGTTATTCCGAGGTAGAGGGAATTGATTATGGAGAAATATTTTCTCTTGTAGCTAAGCTAAAATCTATTAGATTTATTTTGTCACTTGCAATAGCATGTGAAGATAACGTTTCTTCATGGTGATCTTGAAGAAGAAATGTATATGTCCCAGCGGAGCACTTTGTGGAAAAAGGTAAAGAAAGACTAGTTTGCAAGTTGAAGAAATCTATGTATGGGTTAAAACAATCTCCTAGAATGTGGTACCAAAATTTTGACATATTTTTTTTTCATTGGGATTTGTAAGATCGAAATTTGATCATTGTGTATATTACAAAGCTGAAAGTGATCAAGTCCTTATTATTGCTCTCTATGTTGATGATATGTTGTTCATAGGAAATAGTAAGCTAATGATTTCTGATCTTAAGTCTCAGTTGTCTGCAAAGTTCCAAATGAAAGATCTTGGTACAGCAAGGTATATTCTGGGAATGGAAATAATTAGGGACAAGAAAAATAGAAAACTTTCGCTCAGTCAGAGTAAGTATGTTAAGACTATTCTAGAGAGATTTTGCATGACTAATTGCAAGCAACTAGTTGTTCTAGTTTTGCAAGGAACGAAGTTATCTGTTGAAGACTATCCAAAATCTCCTACTGAGATGGAGGACATGATGAGTGTACCTTATGCTAGTGCGGTTGGCAGCCTTATGTATGCAATGGTCTGTACAAGGCCAAACATTGCCCAAGTAGTGGGAGTTCTTAGTCAATTTATGGCTAATCCTGGAAGGACACATTGGGATGTTGTGAAGAGAGTGTTTAGATATCTGAAGGGCACTTTAGACTATGCTTTTTGTTACAAGGGAAACTTGGTTGAATCACAGAGGACTCTCAACATTCAAGGTTATGTGGATTCTGATTGGGCAGGGGACATTGATAGCAAGAGATCCACCAGTGGATATATTTTCATGATGAATGGTGGTACAGTGAGTTGGATGAACAAGCGGTAGGTTGTAGTCGCTTTGTCCATTACAGAGGTAGAATACATGGCAACTACACATGCCTATAAAGAAGCAATCTAGTTAAAACGTTTGTGTTCTAACATTGGTTTTGATGCAAGAAAAATTACTATTTACTGTGACAGTCATAGTGCTATATGTTTGGCGAAAAATCCTACTTTCCATGCCAAGACGAAAAATATAGATGTATAGTATCACTTTGTACGAGATATGGTGGAGGATGGGAAGGTCTCTTTGGAGAAAGTGGATACTCTGGAGAATGTTGCAGATGTATTGATGAAGCCTCTGAGCACAGACAAGTACAGGTGGTGTGCCAGTTCAATGGGCCTCAAGGCCCATGAATTTTAGTAGCTTTATTATGCTCTGGAGGTGTCAGTAAGATCTTCATCAAGTGGGAGATTGTTGGAAAAATGTGCCTCAATTCTTACTGGCATGTAAATCCTAAAGGGAAAAGTTGGTGTGACATTACTGATGTCTGGCCGACTAGCTATTCTGAATCCTTGTGAAATGTTCATGTTGCCAAGACAATGTTGTTGTCTTTCCGACTGGTGTTGTCGCTGTGACATTTCGTTCGTTGTGACATTTCTATCTCTTACCACCCAAGCTGATCTCTTGCCAACAGGTTTGGTGTCAAGTTGTGGTCGGGGAGACTCATGGCAATTGGAGTCATCAGAGTAACTCATATGTTTCAGTATGTAGTCTTACTGATATGGAAAGTCTCACCAATAGTATACATTTGGAGTCTTCTCGGTAACAAAAAGACTTCGGCATGAACTCTTGGCGATGGTTGTTGGTCTCACTGATAGTGTATGGTCTTCAGGGTGACATGTTATGTTTGTTGTGAACTCTCGGTGAAAGCAGTAGACTATTCGATGGAAGCCTTACCTTTCGCTATGTCATCTTGCTGACTCATGAGGTCTCATCGATGGCTATGTGACTTTGGTGTAACATAAGAGGTCTTGGTGTAACCTCTTAGCGATAGCGTTAAGTCTTGCCGACTGTTGGACATTTCGGTATGACTAGAAATCTTAGTGAAACTCTTGGCGACAATTGGATGTCTTAGTGATAGCTTTGGTGGATGCGTTCAACTAAAGTTCGGTGGGAGGTCTCGCCAAGCATGCAGATAGGAATGCAATGGATGTTAGTGGATTCGGTATGACTCATGGCATTCGCTATATTGTCTTGCTGACTGTTGGAACCTATGTCGATATCGACAGTGAAGCCTTTGAGCATCAGGGAGACACTGCTTATGTCTCACCGACATGCAAATACATATTGAATGCCCTTGACCGAGTGATGACTATCCTATGTGGTGTCTCGTGGACCAATCAGAGGAAGCGAAATTCAAATAGTTGGCAGTTGGATTTTTGTAATAGTTATGACGTTGGAGCTGAACTGTATGCAAGGAAAAAACTACACTGGAATGGAAACTTTCTACAATGGGAAATTGCAAATAAGGATAAAATGAGAGTGTGGTAAGATTTGAAGTAATCATTTTGAGGCTGAGTGTCATCGAAGCTTAGAGAGAATTTTTGAAATAGGTTGAACAGTGAATGAAGCAATTGTAAGAACTGATACCAGAGAGTTGTGTCTCTACATTGTATGTAATTTCTTGATTATTGAAATACAAAGAGATTTGGCTTGGTGTGGTGGGGGTTTTCCCGAAAGGGTTTTCCCACTTAAATCTATTGTTCATTTGTCTTTGTGTATTTTTCTGTTTCTGTAAATCTTTCATGTGTGTCTTAATTGGATTGTAATTTGGAAATTGAAAGTACTGTCTGCATTTTTCCCTATGGTTTTGACATTAGGAAAGTTGTTTCCGCACCTCTTCTTTCCTTACACATATAAATTATGGAAGAGGATAGGTGATATCTATCAAACCAAAAGTCTTACTAATAAGTTGTATTTGAAAAGATAGTTGTATTCTTTAAAGATGAAAGATGTTGATTCTATTGCACATCATTTAAATTCTTTTAATTTGATTCTAAGTTAGTTAGCATCTATAGATGTAAAGCTAGAAGATGAAGATAAATGCATTTTGTTACTTTGTTCTTTACCAAAGTCTTGAGAAAATATAATTGTTGCTATCAGTGGTAGTGGTGCAGATCCTAAGATGGACAATATAATTCCTACTCTCCTATCGGTGGAGATAAGGAGGAAGTCTAAAACAGGATCCCAATATGCTTTGTTTATAAGAGGTAGGCCTAAGGAAAAGGAATATAAGGAAAACAAGAAAGGAAAGGGTAAGTCCAAAGGACAGTCTAAGACCCTTGGTAAGAGTAAGGTAAAGTGTTGGAATTGTGGAAAACTTGGACATGTAAAGAAGGATTGTAAAATCAAGAAAAAGAGTTTTGATGTTCTACAGAGAAATCCTCAAATGACAGTAATGATGCATTGTTCATTTCCTCTAATATTGTTTGTGATAACTCTTGGCTTATTGATTCAGGTTGCTCCTATCATATGACTCCTAACAAGGAGTGGTTCACTAAGTATATTGCATATGATGGAGGGAATATCTTCTTTGGATATAATAGCACAACAAAGATTGTGGGAAAAGGAGAGGTAAAGTTTTGTTTTAGTGATGGTAGGGTTAAGACCCTTAATGATGTTTTACATATTCCAATACTTGATAGAAATCTAATTTTTGTATCTAAGTTCAATGATTCTAGAATACATGTTACATTTGAAAAAGGCGGTTGTAGATTGGTGAAAGGGAATATGGTAGTTACTAAAGGATCTCGAATTGGGACTTTTTTAAAGCTTAATACCTCCAATTTTAATAAATCATCCAATGTAACTGAAGTTGAAAATACATGTATGTTGTGGCACCATAGATTGGGCCACATTGGTGAAAAAGGTCTTAGGACCATTCTTAATAAGAAATTGGCTGACAGTATTCCTAATTATAATTTTGGGAAAAATGATTTTTCTGAGCATTGTGTGTTTGGAAAACAATCAAGATCTTCATTTCCTAATGGAACAAATAAAGCTAAAAGATTATTAGAGATTATTCATTCAAATGTAATGGGCCCTGTGGATATTGACTCTATTGGAAAATCTAGATATTATGTCACATTTATTGATGATGTCTCAAGATACACTTGGATCTATTGTATGCATAACAAATCTGATGTGTTGAATTAGTTTGAAGAATTTAAGGCTTCGGTTGAGAAATAATCAGATCATAAGATAAAAGTGTTGAGATTAGATAATGGTTGTGAATTTTATTCTAAGGAATTTGATGATTATTGTAAGCATGAAGAAATCGTGAGACAAAAAACTACTCCATGTACACCTCAAAAAAATGGAGTAGCAAAAAGGATTAATTGAACCTTAATGGAAAGAGCTAGGAGTATGTTAAGTAGTGCTAAGTTAGATCAGTGCCTTTGGGATAAGGCTATAAGTACTTCTTGTTATTTAATCAATAGATCCCCTAGTTCATATATTGAAGATAAAACTCCTTATGAAATGTGGTTAGGTAGGAAATCTAGTGTTGCACATTTAAGGATCTTTGATTATGAGGATTTTGTTCATGTGCCTAACGAAAAGTGATCTAAGTTGGATCCAAAGGCACATAAATGCATATTCATAGGTTATGGTGCAAATGTAAAAGATTACAAACTTTGGATTCCTCTAAGCCAAAAAATTACTTTATCTAGAGATGTTATTTTGAGGGAATTTAGAGCTTCTTTAGGAGAAGAACAACCAAAAGAGAAGGATACTTCTCAAATAGTGCATTTTGAGATAAATACTAGGAAGCGAGAAGATTCACATGTTGAAGAACAATTGGATGGATTGCATGAGGAGAGTTCATAGAGTTCTTCTAAGTTAGATGCCCATAATGAGCATATTGAGGAACAAGAAGAAACCCCTTTGAGAAGATCCACAAGACAACAGAATCTCATTGACAGGTATAGTCCACCTGATTTCCATTGTATATTTGATTTGATGAGTAATAATGATGAACCTAGATCTTATAGGGAAGCTTTATATTCAGATGAGAACAAGCTTTGGTCACAAGCTATGCATGAGGAAATGGAATCCTTGGATACTTGTGACACATGGGATCTTGAGATTTTTCCCAAAGGAAGAAATGTCATTGGTTGTAAATGGATCTTTAAAAAGAAAATTGGAGAAAATGGTAATATTGAAAGGTACAAGGCTAGATTAGTAGCCAAGGGCTACTCCCAGAGAGAGGGAGTTGACTTTAATGAAATCTTCTCTCTTGTTACTAAATTAACTTCTATTGTTGCTGCTTATGAGTTTGAGATAGAGCAAATGGATGTGAAAACCACTTTTTTGCATGGGAATCTTGATGAGGAGATTTATATGAGGAAATTTGATGGTTTTGTTGTAAAAGGAAAAGAAGGATTGGTTTGCAAGTTAAAGATATATTTATATGGATTGAAATAGTCACCAAGAATGTGGTACGAGAAGTTTGATGCTTTTGCATTGAAAATCGGTTATGTTAGGAGTGAGGAAGATCATTGTGTTTACATAAAAGTTATTAATGATTATCTTTTTAATTATTATCTTGTATGTTGATGACATGTTGTTTATTGGTAACAACAAGGTAATGATCAACGAATTGAAAGCACAACTCTCAAGCACATTTGAGATGAAAGATCTAGGGGATGCAAAATATATCCTTGGTATGGAGATTAGCAGAGATAGAGGTAACAGAAAGCTTTGCTTAAGTCAGAGCTACTATGTTGATACTATTTTGAAATGGTTTAACATGCAGGATAGTAAACCAATTAATATTCCTTTACCAGTTGGCACAAAGTTAAGTTTAGACATGAGTCCTAAATCTGATTTTGATTATGAGGAAATTTCTAAAATTCCATATGCTAGTGTAGTTGGTAGTTTAATGTATGCAATGGTCTATACGAGACCAGATATAGCCCAAGCAATGGGAGTTCTAAGTAGGTTTATGTATAACCTTGATAAAGAACATTGGAATTATGTTAAGAGGGTTTTTAGATATTTATGAGGTACATTTGATTACTGTTTGGTTTATTGTGGTGCTAATGATTTTGATATTATGCATAGATCATTGGACATGCAGGGTTTTGTTGATTCAGATTGGTTAGGAGACCTGGACAATCAAAGGTCAACAAGTAGCTATGTGTTTACTTTGTTTGGAGTTGCAGTTAGCTGGATGAGTAAGAGGTAGCCCACAGTTGACTTTTCCACCATAGAAGTAGAGTACATGGCTACTACACATGCCTCTAAAGAGGCAATTTGGTTACATAGACTTGGGAAATGTATTGGTTTTAATTGCAAGCAAATTAAACTTTAATGTGATAGTCAGAGTGCTATTTGTTTAGCCAAAAATCCTATGTATCATGCTTGTACTAAGCATGTTGATGTTCAGTATCACTTTTTGTGAGAAATGGTTGAGAGTGGGAAGGTATTGATTGAGAAAGTTGACACTTTGATCAATGTTGCAGATTATCTTATGAAACTAATTCCTCTAGATAAGTTATCATGGTGCAAGAAGTCCATTGGCCTTGAGTCCTATACTTTATTTATAATAATGATTCCTTGTTTAGAATAATTGCAATGCATAATGTCAAGTGGGAGAATCTTGGGAATAGGATGCCATTTAATTGCAATCCTAAACATATTTCATGTATCTCCTAAGTCCTTGGAAAGTGTTCCCTAACACTAGGATTAGAAAGAGATCAAATTAAAATGAAATGAACATGTAAATTGACATTTGTAATTAATTCTAAATGATAGGAACATGTGGGGATGCCCAAGAAGAGATCCTACAAAATAGGAGCACATGGGGCACCCACATGGAAGGTGGAACCCACCTCGAGTTTAGTTAACTATCTGGAGGAAAGATAACACTTTAGTAATGCATGTAAAGATCCTAGAAGTTAGGAATTGATATTTACATGAGTGGAGTTTAGTTTAGTTCAGTTTAGTTCAGTATCAGTTCAGTTCAGTTCAATTATCTGCAATTGCATGTAGTTAGTTTCAGTTGAATGCTAGTTGATTTCAGTTGACTTGGAATGCATGACTAATGAATTGAGTTGCATGACAAATTACAAGAGATACATTCATTTAAGTGGGGATGATTAATCATGCAACATGTTTGCATGAATTGATTGAGAGATATTTTTTGTCAACAGAGATTGACTTGGACCCACCTTGGGTACCCAAGTTGGCATCTTGGAGTTAAAACCTTTTTCATGAGAAGAATTTACAAGGTTGAGTTAAGTGGGACCATTCTTGGGAGCCAAATTTGAAGAGAAGCTTGGAAGATATTTTCTTGACCAACGATTAGTTAGGAGTTCAATTTGGGGTGCCTAAATTGAGAAGATATTGGATTTGACTTCTTGTTACACACTGAAACTCTACTTGCAAAGAATAGGCATAGGTTTTTGAGAGGAAGCTTTGTGCTTTGTAATTGACAACTCTTTGGAGTTTCCAAGGCTCATTATTGTCTATTAATTGTAGCAAGTTGAAGAGTTTTATCAGAGTTTATTGCAAGTTGTGAAGAAGAATTGTTGAAGGAAAAAGAAGCATCTCAATCAAGAATTGATACAGTGTCATTGTAATCTTGTTCTAAGGTTAAATAATATAAGCACTATTGATTCTGGTGGTGGATTTTTTTCCCAAAAGGGTTTCTCCACATATATGTTGTCACTTCTATCTTGTTGTCTCATTCTTCTACAATCTTTTGTCTACTTTCTTCAATTGGTAAAATGAATCTAAAAAGATAATCATATACAAAGAATTTATTTTAAAGAACACTTAATTAGATCTACAATCTCATAGTTTTACAAGTTTTAATCTACATAATTACCTCCATTTTCAACACTTACCATGGTTAATACAATTTTAGTCTAAACCCAACCCACAATAAGAGCTAAAGAGCTCGATTACAAACAATATTCTTATATTTTTTCAATGTCTAAATATTCACTTAGAAGTAACGACTTATAATCTAATTACAATATCAGATTCTCAAAAATTCATTATAGCAAGTGGATTGTTACATATATCAAAAAATCAGATCTGAAACCCTCATTTAATAGCTACAAGATGTATGAAGCTCAAACCTGGAGATGTATGTGGGTCTGAGAATGGTACAACTCATTGAAGAAAGTCACGCTAGGCCTTTAAGAGAGTAACAGTAGGTCAAACCTATGAAATGCTCCCCTTTTGGATGCTTTAATCAGTTGTCCTCTTCTTGTAGCTTCACATATGGACCAATAGTTGCAACGTATCACTGAGTAATGGACGAGGGTGCAATTTGATGGCCAGTTCCAACCTCCACTCACTCCTAGCAACCTTCCACGAACCTATGTGCCCAAAAATTCTACATAGCTTAGATAAGAGACTTTGCTTGTGATTCAAAGAGACGCCCAGGCCTGAAAGGTATTTTCCAGCTACACACTACCCAAAATTTGTCCTTATGCTAGACGCCAAACACCAAAACCCTTAGGCATAACCAAATGAGAGAAATGGGAAAGCACTTCTTACTAAATATTATATCAATGGAGTAGATATGCAAGTGATTCCCATGCCAAACAACAACTATCAAGAATTAACTCTTCAACAAATCTTCTTATTTCAATGGCGGTCACTTTTGTAATGAAAATCTCATGAAAAAATATAAGTATGGAGGAAATATCATAATGTGGCAGTGAAAGTATTAGGTGAGATTGAAGGCAATAGTTAATACCATGTCTAGTTTTGCAATAACTCTTCTTTCTTCTTCAGCGTACTTGGCAAGATATCTCTGCGCATGTTTGAAGGTGAAATTGGCGATATGGAAGTGACTCCAATGGTGACGATCACTCAAGCTTGTTTTCAAATGAGGTTTACTGCACAAAAAAAGAGGTTTGGGGGTGTGAGATAGGTTTGGACTGAAATCTCACTCTATATATATCCTATCACCTAAATATCATACTCAAATGATGTAATAATGATAGACTAGATTGTTTCAATATAGAATGATCCATTTCTATCAATATTTCTCAATTGCTCCATTCTTCCAAGATCTTTCAATTTAGGTCAAGAAGTGGAGGCTAAAGGGTGAGTGAGAACGAGATCTTCATAGTCATAGAATGCAGTGAATCTATTTACTCCTTCCTTCCTAGCAATGACCCTTGCATTGATAAATAGATGTTTTTCTTGGTATGATGAATAGAAATAGAAGATTAAAAAAAATAGTTATAGTAGGTCATAGGTGTGTTGATGTGGCATCACATGATTTGTTGATTTCTAGATCTAAGGAATACATATTATTTAATTATTGGTAGTTATCATCAACACTAAAAACTTTAAAGTCACAAATATTGGTTCAATATTGTTAAAAATATTGGGCATTAAGTCAACAAATGCAATAACAACTATTGGAACATGCTCAGCTTTTGGGTCATTTCCCCTGGATACAGGTAACATATACGTTTTTTCTCAAAATGCAACAACTTTTCAACCAACATAGAACTCATTGGCTTTCATTTATCTAATAAATCCAATCCAAATTTATTATTATTTGGTAGTTTTATGTTATTTCTATAGATTGATGTTAAGAGAATATAAATTATCAAAGTTGTTTTCTAATAATGTAAGTAAATAACTATTGACTAAGTTGTTCACTATGCTCACTCTTTTATCTATGGAGCAAGTGTAGAGGCCCTCAATTATTATTAAATTATTAAATCTATTTGTCTTTAACATTTTATCTTACTTACACACTAAAACTAATTGCTTACAAATATTTTATAGATATTCCAGTCATAAGATCTTGATTCTTTGTATGAAGATAAGAACCAATGAATAATCATCAAAAAATAATTGATAGATTCAAAAAAGAATTCATTAATTATTATATTGTATAGATTGAAGAGTCTATTGCACTCCACTTATGAAATATTTTAATTCTATAGTAAAATTACAAAAAGAGAGTCTTAATGCCACCTTTTTGCAACCTTTTAATGTTGGATCTTTAGCTATATGGAATCTCTTAGGTTTATAATTTCCTTATTAAATTTATGTATTTAGCATATGTCTTACATGCCTTCATCCCTTACTACCCCAAATATTTTGTTGAAGCTAATATTTCTCCACTATTATGTTATAAAAATTACTCATCTAATTAAAAGTTTGAATCTTCTTGTATAAAGTTTTTTGAATATATCTTATTGTTAGAGGCATTTACAAATGGATATTTATAAAATAAAACCTAGTAATAACAATATTTTTATAATGTGAAATTTACATAACATATTATATACTATATACCCCTTAAAATACTTCACATATTTGTATTGTTCCTTAGAAATTACATTTATTTTATCTCTTGAATTTACTTTCAAGTCATATATAGGCAATTAACAATTCTCAAGAAAATTACAAAGTAAAGAGAAAGACGTAGATGTGTTGGAAACTATCTTTAATAGGTTGCTATAGTACTTTGAAAACCAAATTTGAATTAAATTACTTGATGTAGTACAACTGTCTAAATTCTTATACATATAAAAAATGCATTTGTATAAGATTGTATGTCTTTGTACAATGTCATCTGCTTCACACTAGTAAAGAATATAATATTTAAATATCATTGAACTCTATATTTTGAAAATAAGAAGCAATATAGTCATTTGTACTAGATCTGCAAAAAAGAAGTACGTGATTGATGAAATGAATCATCTAAAAACCAAATCATATCACCTAAATTAATTCAATATCACTTAATTAATCATATCAGTTCAATAAATTTGAATGCAACTTGTATGCAAAAACTAAGATCACATGGAGGATAAATTATTTGAGTTGGAATTTTGTATGCAATGCTTGTTGGAAGTGAAGTAGCAGATAAATAAACTTCTTCTTTATTGTTGATAGTTATATTACAAAGTTAAAAGAGATAACATATTTTTTTCACAACTATCTAAAGAGGTCAATATTTACTCTAAAACTATTGGGTATAAAATAATTTATTTGTAATGGGTGGCTATTGCCCTAATAAATTGTTTGGGGAGAAAATTTGGAAAGGATAGCTCACTTGTTACTTATTTTTTATGGATCATTACTACATGATTAGTAGCATGACTATTTTTTTCTTGATAAAAAATGACAAATTATTCATACTTATGTTCATGAAAATATCTTATGATCTCCTTGCTAATGATCATTAGACTATTTTCCAGATTTATGCTCATTGGAAATTGACAAATGTATATTAAAAATAAAAAATTCTATACCAAGAATCAAATTTATTTGATTATTACGTTAGTGACTATGTTGGTGATTCCATTTATAGGAAATCTACCATAGACTATGTCTTCAAAATAAATGGTGTAGGTGCTCTTACATGGATGGTGTAATACTTTTAAGAAAGCTATCTTCTATGGTTTTTAATCAAAATCCAAAATATAAAAGTAGCTCCTAAAGAATCAATGTGGCGTTGAAGATTCATTGAAGAGCATCAACTAGATACTTGTAAAAGTACCACTTTACTATATGATAATTGGTGTTATTTTACTATTACCAAATAATCTCATTTCCAAAAAGTGAAAGTCATATTAAAGATCATGGGCACCTCACTCAAGTAAAATTATTCCATCATAAAAGTTCTACTCAAGTGAAAGTTTTTTATCATTAAAATTCTCTCCAATTCTATTCAAAAAAATGTTTTCTATGATCAAGAAGAAAAATATTAATATCTTAGTCATCACTTATCAAAACCTCTATGTAGTGATTGTCCTTAGGCGATTTCATAGGGGGGAGTGTGCATAATACCACCCCATGGATAAATCATAAATGTAAGACACAACAGGTATAATATAAGACCGCTAAGCAGTATATGCTCCAAATTCAAATAAATTCTTGGCCTTAGGTGATGTGATTGAGGGGGAGTGTGCATCTCAATGCCACCACCTATTGGCTAAATCTTAGATGTATGTGTCCTATGAGCATCTATTAAATTTTGTTCTCTCTATGAATATCCCACTTATAAAAACATTATATTAAGTCTTATGGGCAATTGTATTAAGTCCTATAGGAACTATCCAGTGAACCTAGGGTGAGGTTGATTTGAGGAGATCCATGCTCCAATACAAATCTTTATTTAAGACCTCATAGATAACATCATTTTTAAAACATTGGGGTTATAAATTGTGACAAGATGACTTTCATGTAGTCTGGAATACATGATTTTCATTTTGGCATATATTTGTGTCCCAATTTATCACTGTCAAAGAAGACCTATGTTACTAGGGTACTTCATTTTTTATTTTATGAAAATTGACTTGTGATGCCTCTTATTAACATTAAGGGGGAGCGTTAGAACATAATTTTATTATGGGCCATATTCTTATAACATTTATATAATGTATTGATATAAGGTTATTAAACTCTATATATTGCATGCTTTATTAAGCATATCCCATTTGAAATAATTATAGTTTAATACTATTTGATTATTAATTAATTATGCGGTTATTTTAAATAGGTGTGACTAATAACCCCTTAAGGTATTATTCTACTCTTTCTCCTATATTTAAGGAGGTTCCCTCTCATTGACTTGTGAATAATTTGGAGATAATTGATAGTGAATTCTATCACTATGCACATGAGTTATTATTGGCCATGTGAAAGTATAGAGAAGTGTTTCCTAGGTTTAGTCTGTGTTATAATAGACCATTATTGCAAGTGTTTTATGGGGTTTTTAACTAGAAGGGTTTTTCACATGTATATCTTGTGTAATGTGTGAAATGATTCTCATTTTATTTATTTTATATCTTGTGGGTGATCCCACAAAACTAGTTTACAATTAGTTTGAGGAAGGGAAAATGCATTTTCAAAGGGAAAACACTTTAGGGGGTTTTGCTAGAACCCCCTAAAGGGTTCACTAGAAGGGGGTTCTAGCAAACTCTCATTTAATGGGTTTTCTTTTTTAATTATATTTAAAGGAGGTTCACTAGAAGGGCTCGGGTTCTAGTAAACCCCCCTTTCTAGCGAAGGGGGGTTCACTAGAACCCCCCTTTTTTTCCCTTCTCCCCCTCTTCTACCAAATTTCTACAATTTTTTTTCCTTTTAAAGCTCGGGTTGAGGATGAAAATGGAGGAAACTTCACAGACCTAGTTAGATGATGGTAGTCCTCATAATGAGCTATCCATCGAATATAATTTTTATATATTTTGGTTTTATTATGTTTTTTTTTTAGCTTAATAAAACAAAGGTTTTTCACTGAAAATCAAACTCTTTGTTTTGCACATGTGAAAAAATAGCAAATTATCAAAAAACTATTTGAAAAATATCTATGCAATGGATATTGATGTCCTTGATCCAACAAAAAAAATTAAATTTTGATACATACAAAAAAAGTTATGTGTTAGCAAGTAAACCTATGTCTAAATTGTAACTAGTCTGACTTCAAAACTTAATTAAGAAAAAATATTCAATAAAACACTATGAAACCAATTCCATGCACTAGATATTATAGTTATGAATCTAATTTTTTTTAAAAATAGAATTTTATCCTTCATAGAAAAAATATTGTGTTAGAAAGTACACATCACTCTTTAAAAATGATGTTTACTGTAAAAAACTAGTTTTCAAGGAGATGGAAAAAGAAATGCAATTTTATTCCAACTTTTTTTAAAAATATATATTTAGAATCTATAGAAAAAATGTCACAAATCACTAGTTTGCATCATCTTCAAATTCCTCATGGTTTAGCAGCTATAGGTGCCCGGGAGTGAAAATTTAGTTAAAAAAATTCAATTCAATGTCCAATTAGACCAAACATTGTAAACCACTATTGTGGGATCACCCTTGTTTATAATGATCGGTATCCTAAGATCTTAATTTCTAATAATAACACACTATGAAACTATCACCTCATGGATCCAATTTATAGAACTTGTGGGAGGTAAAACCATGATGGTAAACCAAAACAAGAGGTGCCAAAACCATTGCAAAAACCCAAGCCCCTTTCTTGGAAGACCAAGAGATGATAAATATTAAATAAAATGCACAAGGCTTCAACATGGGTGCTTATCCCATAGCATTTTCATCTTTTGTCTTTCAGGATGCTATGGTGACTTTTAGCTTCTAGGTGGAACACCAGTGGACACATTTTTCCCTCCAAACTTGGGTACCCCACTCAAGACTTTTCACATTCCCGATGTGGATGCCTAGGAGGGATATTTTTCCTGTAGTGATGTGTAACCTCCACCAACATTAAATTCCCTCTTGAAAATATAATTAGAATATGCCAATATGTAATTAATTTCTCTCATATCCCCTAGGAGACTTTCCAATAAACATAGAGTTATATAAATGGCATAGGTTTTCAAGGTTAAAGTAACCTAAACTGAAAAAAGTGGACTTAGAAAGAATGGTATACTAAGAAGGGAAATTCCAAAATCTTGAATAGAAGGAATCAAGAAAAGGAGACTTTTAAGGAAAGGCATGTCAGTAAGGGAAACTCCAAAATGGCAATGCCAAGATGAGAAACTCTAAAATCCCAACCAAGATTAAAAAATCACTAAAAATCCCTCATATTTAGAAGTTTTCAAAACCTAGGTTCATGAAAAAGTAACATAGTGGGGAAGCACAACAAACTAGAAAATTTCAAAAAGATCTAAAACAATACAGAAAGATAATAGGAAAAGGAAAATATTTAAAATGTTATAGTGTTTAAGGTTTAGTAGAGTCCAATAGGAAGGTCAAGGAAACAAATACGACACAAGACCTAGATAATTTGTGACCATTTGGATAGGTGCCAACATTATCTATAAATGGGTATGTGTGTCTCTTTTAGACACAAGGATCCTACTATCTCTAGGGAGTAGATTGTTAGAATCCAAGATCACCTGCATGCAAGATGGATACCTGTCACATGCAAAAGATATGAAGAACCAGAAAATGATGTTCTCTGTAAAAACCTCTCTGTAAAAATGCATTAAGAGAATCAATTATTACAATGTGATCAATCCTTATGAAGGAGATCAAGAAACCCTAAAAGGGAAACCCTAAATGAAACCCTAGTGTGCACACTTAATAATTAATAATTAATTATTAATGTGCCTAAGTTTAGCTTAAGTAATAAAGAGGAATAAGTGACTTAATTAATTAATCAAATGTGATGTAATTAATTAAGCATAATAACTTATTACTCTAACACCCCCCCTTAAGATGAACTTAGGAAGAAGCTAAAACACTAGAATAGGATGCATGAAAGCAAAGATGGGTCCCGGCAACGAGGCCTGATCAGGTACCCATTTACAATGCAAGAATGGAGTAGAGAAGGAAAAACCCAGTGGGACAAAACCCCCCTACAATGTGATAACATGCTGCAAAGAAGCACTGGAAGAACTTTGTAGAGTAACACTGGAACCGCAATCTGACAAGCAAGGAAAGATATCTCTGTCTACAACTGAAACCAAACCAGAATCAAAATAATGTGACAGCAGACCCGATGCCACGGAACACTTGAAAACTCCAAACGGGAACAACCCTGGAATCTATGAAGCAGCAAGCAATTATTGAATGATGTATTACTGAAAACGAAGTGCAAAGATGCAAGATGCACTCTCCCAACTGCCAAAATATCCAAGTAATCGCCAAACAACCCATCGGGCCAAATATGGACTAACTGATAAACTTGGGATAGATACAGAAAAATTACATGGACAACAATATAGAGCTCCTTAATACCTTTCCAACGCCGCAAACGAGGCGAAAATCGGAGATCGTGGCAAAAAGTTATGAGCTCGGAAGTCCAAAAAATACATCTGACTTCAAACAGCAATAAATGCAGTAAAACAAAAAACTACTATAAAATAAACTGTACCACATGAAAGTGCTCGGAACCAGCTTTCCGGTGATATCTCGTTTGCCTAATTTCGATACCGTATGCCCAAGTTATGACCAAAAGAAAAAAATAGCTCTTTTAAGAAAAAACTAGGGTTAGGAGGGCAAAGAGGGCCGGCCGTACGGATGACGTCATCATGACGTCATGCTGACATCAGCAAAACACGAGCATATAATTGACGGCCGTCTGGCCGTTGCAGCAAAAAAATGACCCCCCTGCAAAAAAAAAATTGGCCCTTGGTCGTGCATATGACCGCGGGCTGGTGCTGGAAGGGGCCAGATCTGGTCGTTCTGGTTCTCCATAGGACCGACTGCAGAGCACATAAGCCCACGGGGGCTGGAGAGAGGGGATCGGTCGCCAATATGACCGCAACCTTCAGGAAAGGGCCCGTGGGGGCTGAGGCAGAGCGGCGGCGGGTGCTGGTGGCGAGCTGCGAATGGGTGGCCGAATCTGGTGGCGGTGGTGTTGCGGTGGCCGCCCGGTGGCCGCCGGGCGGCAGATCTTCATTTATACGGAGAGCGCCGGCACAAATTCTGAAAAACACATTTTTTTAATATTTTTTTTTATTTTCGTGCACCGATCCACGTGCTGGGGAGGCCGTACAGCCCCTCAGACAAAAAAATTTTGCCTTCTCGACCAACTTGCACCAAAATAGACAAATTTTATATGAAAATAGGAGTTTTTGAGCATTGCGGACTCAATGGCGAGGTCGTTTTTGTCTCAAAATGCCCAGAAAATTAGGCTACCCCTAGATTCAATCAGAAAATATGCCTGTGGAAACCCTTGCACTTGAAACTCACAGAGAGGCCATATCTTCAGATCACGAACAAGCAGCTGCAGATCTGGAGCTCTGATACCATGTTACATGCAAAAGATATGAAGAACCAGAAAATGATGTTCTATGTAAAAACCTCTCTGTAAAAATGCATTAAGAGAATCAATTATTACAATGTGATCAATCCTTATGAAGGAGATCAAGAAACCCTAAAAGGGAAACCCTAAATGAAACCCTAGTGTGCACACTTAATAATTAATAATTAATTATTAATGTGCCTAAGTTTAGCTTAAGTAATAAAGAGGAATAAGTGACTTAATTAATTAATCAAATGTGATGTAATTAATTAAGCATAATAACTTATTACTCTAACATAGATAAAAAAGGATAAGAGAAGGGAAGGATGGGGAACCAAAAGAACACAAGAAAAAAAATGTATATCTAAAGAAAAGCCATAGCACAAGGTTGTGGAAAAATTGCAAGACACAAGTTTCCTTTTTCAAAGACATGCATAATGAAGGATTTGATCTCCCTCAAACTAGGAGTACATGCACTAAGCTATAACATGAAATATCTATCATATATTAGTAGCTTCAAACCATAGAAACACAAAGATCAAAGGTCATCTCGTTGAAGTGAATCATTGTATTATTCAATCCATAGCTGGTATAGCATGGTACATACCTCATGGATATAATATTTCCATAACTACTAATCTTCTTAAGTGAATCGAGGAAAAATGAAAACATATCCAATTCACATAAAAATAAAAAGAATGTTTGATTTTCCTTATGAATTACATAAAAAATTGTTTTTGGAAATTAAAATAAAATGTCTCTAATTCAAGAATACTTCCATGTAGATCTATAACATACTCATAATTAGGCATGCATATGAATTATCTCATTCACATCCATGTTCCACATAGATTACCCAACCTTTGGTGAAACACAAGCACCTCAAGAGTTGGCTTACACCTTGCATCAAAGTGAAATACTTCATAGTCAATAGGCCCCTAGTATGCATCATTGTGACATTTGTTGATATACATTTCAATTTCTAAATAACACACATGATTCAAACCATAATCCAAACCATCAACACAAAGGTCAACACCACAAGACACATGAAGTGAAGAACCAATTTCTTCAATTTGTCTCTTTTTTTCAAACTCGCCTTGGCAACTCAGTACTCCATGTTCCCTATTGAATATAAATGGTAACACTTTACATCTTCCTCATTTATTCTAACAACATCCCCTTATGACCCACTTCAATCACAATCACCATAAGGGAGATAGTAAAATTTTCACCAAGTAAATAAACTCTCATATGCATCCACATAGTCACCATCTTCATTATCATCAAGGCCAAGGCGTTCAAAATGAAAATAAATGGCTGTACTATAATTTATATTATCAATTTCATCATTAAGTGCTAGCACATCCATGCCAACCTCATGCAAACAAAAATGTGTATAAATGTTAGCATTAGTAGCCTCATCATCATCTAAGGACACAAATAAGGGAAAGACATCAAACAAGATATTGGTTTCTTGTTCACTTATTATATCACATACATGTACTCACTCAACATAATAAATTTCATGAATTGATTCATTTGGTTGTACACTTGTGCACACACATTCCTCTTCCTCAGTAGAGATGCCACAGTGTAGGGTCACATACATCAACCTCAAGTTAAGGGTCATTTATTATCATTTCAAAAGGAAGGCTCATTCAATTGAAGGTAAGTGCATATGATATCTTCGTCGTCAACACAAATTTCATATGATACAACTTCACAAATAATTTCTCTCTCTAGTTTACTCTTAGCCTAATCCAATATTGTATTCATTTTACTATAGTATGAATATTAATTCTCTACATCATAAGTGATACTAAAAAAATATTGAAAACATTAGGATTTGAGGATAATAATTTTATTAGGTAATAATTTGTCTTCTTTCAAGTGAGTCAACACATTCATCAATTTGCTAAAAAAAATTCAATTTCATGTGGTTCTAAGCTAAATTTAGACCAACCTTATAGGATTCAAACAATAGATTTATGCAAACAAACATAGTGGGTTTATAAATATTCAAGACTTTCAAAATGGAAACTAGAAAACTTATATTTGAAGTACTTACTAGATTCTATAGATCTTACCTTTTGATATTTACCAATTCTCTGAAAAGAGTAGTAGAGTCTAGATTTCTTGCATTATATCAAAGGCAGTCACAAGACCCTTCCAAGAATCAAAATCATATTCTGAAAAACTATCAAGCCATCGCCATGCCTTCCCATATAGATAATTAACAAAGAATCTCATTCACAAATCTTCATCTTCAAATTAAAATTTCCTGTAAATTTTTTAAATGCTTCAACATGTGTGTCCCCTTCCTAAATATCATACCCATCAAATTGAAGCATATGATTCATAACCCCAAATAACACGGTTTTCATTTCATAGTTGACCTAATAGAATTCTAGTTGTTTGTGGGTGGTGTCAAGGGGAATGATGTTGGACTAAACAACTTGGATGTTTGTGGCATCAAGATAAGCATTGAATTGCAACCTAGACTCAAGAAATTTGATTTAATTTTTAATTTATTTTTGTTTTCTAACAAGCTCATTTTCATCATGTATGGATGCATGTAAGCTTGTACATGGTTTTGCATAAGATGCATGGGTACTTGAATGGAATGAATAAGCATCACTAAAGTGTTCATGGTCACTTTCTTCATCAAAATATCTACTGCTTGACACACAAGAGGGTGCATAAAAAGGAGAAACTCTAGAGTGATCATTATTAAACTACGAAGCCATGACTTCAACATTATATCTTGCAAGGAAAAAAAACTAAAGTGTTATGACTATGTGTTTCTTTACCATAAAATAAATATTGTCTTAAAAGGGGATAATAATATTATTTTGTACCTTTTCTAAAGATAGGTTGCAACAATCAATCAAATTTGGTTCCTGACAACAAAGACCTCTTTCAAAAGAGGATGCCTTGAAGTGTACTTGATCTCCAAGGCAACAAATTGGTTTGGGTTCAACTTTCCAATAGAGTATTCATTTCATTTAGAGACCATAATTTTATCTTACTAGAAATAATACCATTCAACTTTCATAAGTTGATGGGATGCCAACTCAATACATGAATAAAATGACAATGTTGTTGAGTTTATCTCAAGCTACAAGGGTATGAAATATAAGAACCACTATTATAATATTCTCGACAATGGAACCAATTTTTGGATGCACAAACATGTATCTCCACAAACCCTAAAGATCAACACTAGAAACTAAAGCCAATTATATGTCAATAAAGGTATTGGACAAGGCTTATGTTCAAATAATGGCATGAATGGACCAATTATTGTGAGTGAATGGACTTACCTTTAGCTTTTGTCTTTGCAAGTAATAATTAGACTTGGGGACCTTAAAAAACCATATCCTAAATGTTGTAAAACCTAAGATTTGTCACTAAATCTATGTCATTTTTTACTATATACAAACCTATAATATTATCAATAAGAAGATACAAACTCACTCTTACCATGTACCAAAAGATAACAATCATAATATTCCCCAAAAAATGAACCCACTTAATATCACATACACATGAGTAAGAGGTAGAAATACCAACCTGATCCTCTAGCAATATATCAATTTTAGGATAGCACAAGATATGACATAGTTTACAATATAGAATCATACAAGCATATTGAAACTTGAAATATTGTTATAGCTAACAAAAGAGATGGCTATATTAAAAAGTGTTATCCCTACACCAAACAAACAGGTTCCTACTCCATTGAGAAACAAAGTCTCAACTTGTAAAGTGAATGGGAACATGTTGGAAAATCAACAAATGGAATAAGGATTGCATATACACAACCCTAAAAGAAAAGGAAACCTACAAATGAACATAATTATTCCTTATAGGTTAGCAATACCGCATATGAACCAGAAGAATACCATTAAAAAAGAGTTCAAGTAATGCTTTAGAATTCTTGCCATACACTAATAAAATATTGTTATAATACTGCCAAAAAATGTGGAAAGTGGGAGAACAACTAAGTTCAACATCCACCTTAAGATATTAAAACCTATAATGGAGATAAATTTATAGACAAGACTTTACTAGAATACCCTTCCCCTAGTCTACAACCATTGTTTCATTATTTAGAAAGTCGAGGACATTCTTGTCACTTGATACCTTAGAAACTACTTGGGACACTTACAATTTAAAATTGGCTTGACAACCAACCCTTATTAAATTGTATAAACATGTATATAGAAATCCATTAAATATTGATGCTTGGATGAGAACACAAGAGTGGTCAATAAATTTATAGGTCACCCATCTTTGTTGCATCATCCTCACATGATTATACACTTGAAATCATACCCCTTGCATCAACAACCATATGCCTCCATGCACAAACCATGTCTTTGAGGGGTTCACATGTACTAAGAGGTGTTTGAAATCCTTCCCCTATCTAATTTTGTATAGTTGAGACCTTTAATGACATTCTTAGTTCTATAATGAGGTATCTAGGGTTGTTTGTTCAAATTGTAGAGTTTCTAAAAAATGCACACCAAAGGGGTGAAAGAGAGTAAAAAATATCTCAAGATCTTGAATATGACATCCCAAGATAGGAAACTCCAAAAAGCATGTTTTAAAGAGAAACTTTGAAATCTTGAAATGGAGGGAAATAGAAAAATGGGACTTATAAGGAATGGCATGTTAAGAAGGAAAATTTTGAAATGACAATGCCAAAATGGGAAACTCTAAAATCCTAAAAATGAGGGAAATAGGAAAAGGGGACTTCAAAGTAATGGCATTCCAAAAAGGGAAACATTGGAATGGTTTGCCAAGAAGGGAAACTCTAAAATGGCATGCCAGAATTGGAAACCTGAAATCCCAAAATTGAGGGAAATAAGAAAAGAGAACTTTGAAGGAATGGCATATGATAGGTAGGGAAACTTTGAAATGGCATGCCAACATGAGAAAATTTAAAATACCAAATGGAGGGAAATAGAAAAAGGGACTTGGAGGGAAATGGGAAAAGGAACTCTAAAGAAATTGCATATTGAGAAGGGAAACTCCAATATGCCATGATAGGATGAAAAACTATGAAATCTCCAAGCTTGGAAAATGACCAAGAAACCCTCAAACTTACAAATTTTAAAAACTTATGATAGAGTAACAATTGGTGGCAAAGCACGACAATCCCAAAAATATATAATAAAAATGAAAGAAAGTATAAAAAATCTAGGAAAGGAAATGAAGAGGACATGAGAACTAAAAATCTTGTCAGGTTAGGTGCTAAGAGGGATAACCTCCACAAGTCACCTTAGAATGGGGGGCCTTGCAACAACCATCCCAAACACTAAGTACAATATTCTCAAACCCTGGGTGCCACAAAATTTTGGTAAAAAATAGAACATAAGCATTTGTTTGAGACCTAGCTATGCAAGTAAGGATCACATAGATTGAGTGTTTTCCTTTATCAAGTCATCATGAGGCACAACATAAGGTACACACCACCACAAAACACCTAACAAACAAACACCACACCAAAGGGAAAACGAACCAATACAACATACTTTACGAACCACTAAAGCATAATTTTAATAAGATCTAACATATATCACCAAGATAGTTTGACTTTTAACACACAAATTGCATGAATGAACCACAAAAATCCTACTTTCATAATCATCTGAAACCAATCTAGAATAAAAACACATGCCACTTACAAAATAACTAGTTGGAAAATATTAAGGGGGCTTAAAAAAATGAACCCCATTTAAGAACTAGTGGTCACTATATAGAGTTGGCACAAGTTCTTGATCCACCCAAAAGTTGGCCAAAAATTCCCAATAGAATTGAAAGCCCAATAGCATTGAGAGAACTTCTTTAAAACAAAGAAAAAAAACTTGGCTTTCCTCCAAAAGTCTTCTAAGTTTCGAATTAGGACATGAGCCTTTTTAGAGTACATTAATCACTAAAAGGGAACAAACTTCTACCATTAACTGTTGGATCTTAAAAAGAATCAACACAATCCCAAAATCAATCTCTTCCATTTGGCTTCATTATTAGTTCAATGAATAAAAAGATAGCCACTCTAAACAAAATCACCTTTCTTCGCACACAAAGTAACTCATAGTCTAGTACTACCTAGATTACTCCTTGAAGCCACATCAAAGTTAAGTTTGATGAGACCAACCAAGAGAAGGATCCAAATTCCCATTTCCTTATCCACTTGATTCTCAATTCCTCCAATACTTGACAAGTCCTTAATTTTATTTGAATAATTACCTCTTAACCCTTAAAGCAAGGGATATTGTATTCAACTATTTCTCAATAGTCAAATTTGAATTTTGTCACCTTAATCTTTTATAAAATATGTGTGACCCACCCAATGAATAGAAAAAAATTCAATAATAGATGCACCTTTAACAAAGGTATTTCCCTCTACATTTAAAAGAGGGATCTCTCTCATAAGATTGAGGTTTGTCTTCTTGTTCTTTTATTTTTTCTATTTGAAAAGAACATCAAAATAAAAAGAAAACAAAAGGGGAGAATTAGAAAATACCCTAATATATGACCCACAACTAATTACATATGCCTTCCTTTGTAACATGTTTACATGGGATCTTTTTAAAATATGCTCTCCTACTCTTATTCTCATTTAGTCATTGTTTGTTGCAGGGATCCATGGTTCCTCTGCATTTGTTATTAGTGCATCATTTGTCTTTGGATCATTTTCTATTGTTGTTTCAACTGTCATGAGTGTGCTTTCTATATATAGTGCACCATATGTCTATTGCAAACAAGCAACACTGAGAGGGGGGGTGAATCAGTGTTTTGCAAAAATCAACTTTGTTATTCTGATCATTAACCCACTTTAAGCATTCAACCAAAAGATATATGTAGCAACAGAAAGTAAATAACCATAACACCATAACACAAGGATTTTTACATGGAAACCCTGTTAGGGGAAAAACCACGGTGGATGGACAATCGACAATATAATATGAGTATACTAAAAAAGAAGTTTACAATATAATCTGAGTATACTCAAAAAGAAGTTTACAATATGGGAATGCACTTGCATTTAGGCTCATTGCCTAGAGCTCACTGCTCAAAATAGGAAGGCACACTACCTTATAGAGGTTTGGATTAGATCAAAGAGAATGAATTGAAAGAATAGCATCTACAAATGCTTGATTACAGTTCCAGTTAGGCTCAGTTGTCAATATTTTGTCCTTCAGACTGATACTGAAGTTCTGCTATGCTCTGCTTTGACTTGCACAACAAAAAAATTTATGCACAAGTGAAACTATGCATAAAATCACTCTAACACTCTTTAGATATTCACAACACATTGAACACCATACATAAATTACAAAATGATATAATAGATTATACATATATATTCGCGACTAACAATTTAATCACAATAAGTCGGCTTCAATAAAACTTAAAAATATTAGCAACTGTCTACTCAAATCTTAAGAATTATTCAATGTGCATCCACAACGGTCGACCACAACTTAGCTTAGACCCAAATCAAGATGAGCGAACACAAAAATATTCGAATAATCATTCCTTGAATATCCACAACACATTATATCAACTAAGTCGACCCCAAAATACTGATAAACAAAAAAGTATCAACCAGATCATCAAACTTACACATGACTTGGTACAAGGCACTAAAATTTTGGGATAACACATGAAATACACTGATGAACCTTTTGTGAGATCCACAACTCAAAGTAACAACTGGAAATCTGCAAGTGAATCGATGATCACCAAACTGTCAGATCTGCTCTATTCTTCCTAACTGTCCTCAATTTGAGTACCAGTGTGAGTAAATGGTGTCATGTGGATCCTATTATGGACTAGGGTTGCCATCAATGACAACACCAAAGCATAATTGCAGTGTCTCTTGCCAACAATGTCATGAGATCATCTGTAGTTGTTATTTCTTCTTTTTTGGTGTCATTTGTTGTGGCTATGGTGTTGCCTAAAAAAGGTTTATCTATTGTTGTCAGTGCACCATCTACTACTAGTGCATTAACTATTAGTTATGACCTTGGTGTTGGTGTTGTGCTTGAGCCCAAAGTTTGTTCGCCTCTTGCAGTTGTTTTTGTTGGGGCTATTTGCAATCGTATCCTTGGTTCCTCTACTGCTACTCTCAATGGTGTGGCAAAACCTTACGCTACCAGTGCTCCCCTCTAGTGTTTGTGTTTGATGTTGAATGTATGTAATGTCCCCAAATTTTTGGTAAAGTAACTTAATTAATTTAATTGATTAAGTTGTCCAAAAATTAATATTTTCAAAAGGATGACTTTAATTGATTATTTTAATTAAAATAAAGTGGAAATAATAAAATATTAAAAAGGTCACTTTATTAAATATTCTTCTAGAAGTTGGAGTTAGTTACAAGTTGGATTCTTCTAGAAGATTCATTTGAGCCTTTAAAAGGAGTTGAGTGCAAGGCATTTGGGCATCTATTGTCAAGTTGATATTTCTAATGCATTATTGCAAAGGCTTGAATCTCATATTCAGCTAAATCCAAGGATGTAAACCCTTGGAGATTTGTAGGTTGGATGAAAACCCAAATCTACTTGAGAGGTGGATTCATTCAAGACTCACTATTGGAGATACTTACAGATTTGTGAGAAATTTGGGGTCATTTCCAACTAGGGTTTGAACCCATTTTTGGAGCTAAATTGCATATTTGGAGTGCCAAAGAATTTTTATGCATTTTCTACCTTGGACGACTAGATCTAGGGACTTATGGCATCATTTGAAGGTGGTTTCAGAATTTTTGGAGCTGTCCCTGATTTTATATGATTTATTCCTCTGTTTTGGGCGATTATGGTTTTGGATGAATTGTAGATTTTAGTTTTAGATTTCAGTATCATTATTTCAAATTGTAGGTGCAAAGGGTTTTGAGGCTACATTCAACATATTTTGGACCTATGTTCAATCTAGGGTTTCAAGGGTTTCATATTTTCCCTAGCCGATTTGCATTGGAGGAGTTTTAGACATTGATACGGGCATTATTTTGAGCTTCATTTCTAGATTTGCATTGGAGGAGTTGCTAGTCTAAAAAATACTCATAAAATCAGTCCATATCTAGCCATTATCTTCTTCACATCGTTGCTCTTATTGTCCAATAATACTTCATTGTAACCGAGTATGTTTTCCTTGTCAATAAACTTCCTTTTGGTGTGAAAATCATATCTGAATAGCTTGTTGTAATCATATTAGAACCTTATTAGGTCTAATATACATTGTTTTCAAGGAGAAATAAGAAACTATTTATGTTCTTTCATTTTTGTATTTCTATATATAGTTGTATGTTGTTATTTTATGTCACTACAGATCAAAACATAAAGCAAAATCAACAAATAGACATCCAAAACCCTTAGCATACTCAAAAAATCAGATTGCATGTAAAGTGTTTGACAAATTGTCAAACAACCTAAATTGAAAATTCAAGGAAAAATAAGCAAGTTTTCTTACAATGGTATCAGAGCATGCATGATTATTTATGTCAATTGTATAAGTTTGAAAATATTCCATTGGGGATATTATAGTGGTACCAAAGCCTTGATCCTGCTAGCTTGTTTGGGTATGAATTATGGCTTCATTCAGTGAATAAGATGTGGGTTCTAGCACAAAATGTTCGTAGAAGAATTTTTTTGATCAAATAGTGGATTTTAGCTACTTGCTTGCTCATTTTTAAGTTAGTGTCCATATTTCATCTTCTTGAAGTTCAATATGTCGAGTGATTCAACAAAGATGATGAATTCCATGTAGGAAATTATGGCAAAAATTATGCAAAGATACAAAAATATGAAAAGGCTTTAACAAAATTATTAGAACATTCAGAAGAGAGACTCTCTCATAGCAGATGAAGAGAAAGAAAATACTAAGGGAAAGGAAAATTTTAATACAAGAAAACAAGAAATCAGTAAAAATGAGCTTAGAAGACAAAATCATTGTTTCTTGTGTAGAGGAATTTGGGAGTCTAACCACCAATGCACAGATAAAAAGGTGAAGAATCTTGAAGAAGAATCACTTCATGCATTCACAAACAAGGTACACATGAGTTTGCATGATAACAATTAGATTGAAGATGTTATTATGGAGATTGCGAAATCAACAGTGATTGATTAGCCGCATGAAGGTATGGAATCTTTTGATGAACCATTATTTGAGCATAGCATCATCTCACCAACTCTACATAGTAATTGCAAGGAATCAAATTGTGAGTTGAGTGGCCTTGAAGGTGGAAATGTTAATGCACATGAAAACAACACAAACAAGATGTTGATAATCCTGATTTTCTTATTACAAATAGCATGCCATTATCATCACACAATCATGAAGTTATGAATAAATCATATGAAGATGATAATGTTATAGAGTATTCTAATGTTAGCACTCAAGTTTTGTGTGTTAAACATGAGGAATGTATCGTGGATTCAAGCCACAAAGGTTTTAATTTTACACATCATACCATGGAGGATGTTAAGAGGACACAAGATAGGTGTGATGGATGGTTACAAAGAGCTAGAAGGGAAAAGATGTTGGTTGCCCAAGAAAAACAACGCTTGCAAGAGATCAAGGAACATTGCAATCATATAGATCAAACAAGACAATGAAGAGAAGCCTATATTCAATTACTACTTCTTCCAAGGAAAGAAGACATGGAGATGGAGCATACGAGGGATGAGCCTCTTGAGATGAGGAAGCAAGAAGAACATGTAGATGTGTACGAACAAGAGAAGAGGTATGATTCAAAAAATCTATGTGTACCTAATTTACATCTTGAGTCTCATGAGTTACCTCTTGTTGGGAGCCCATTAAAGGCTCAAGTCATAAAGTTAGGTGGAATAGTTGAACACACACTTAGCGGATCAGCCACTAATGTTATGACTACACATGCGGATGGAGACATGGGTGAGGAGGTTTTGGATTGGTTTGTGTGCATTCATAACACAATTAACAAGGTACAACCCTCTCAAATTGATGACTCTATAGTAGAGTATGTAGCTACTTTATTTCAGGGATTCGTGAATCTTATAATGGAGACACTTGCAACTGTTGGGTACACTTTTGAGGTGAATATGAACTATGGCACAAGCACTTGGAGTTTGCATAATGAAGTTATTCAAAACTTTTTGATCAAGTGTCTAGATGAGAGACCAATAATTGTTGCACCCAAAAGTATTTTATGTTCCTGGATGATTGAATTCAAGAAAAGGCTGGTGGAGGAGATTCCTGTGCACAATTATATATAAGGATGATTGTCAGATTTGGGATCCAAGAATTTGCAAGATTAATTGAATATTTCCTAGGTTGTTGCAGAATGAAAGTTATATCAAAGTAGTGCAACAGATGGGTGTAGTAGTATTTTAGAGATGGATATGGGATCCTGGTATTCAACTTTTCCATGCATGTGTGGATTACTTGAGGGCAAGCAATCTCCAAGAAGGGAGGACTACAATATCCCCAAATTTTTGGTAAAGTGAATTAATTTAATTGATTCAGCTGTCCAAAAATTAATATTATTTCAAAAGGATGACTTTAATTGATTATTTTAATTAAAATAAAGTGGAAATAATAAAATATTAAAAATGTCGCTTTATTAAATAAAGTATTCTTCTAGAAGCTAGAGTTAGTTACAATTTGGCTTCTTCCAGAAGATTCCTTTGAGCCTTTAAAAGGAGTTGAGTGCAAGGCATTTGGGTATCTATTGTTGAGTTGATATTTTTGATGCACATTATTACAAAGGCTTGAATCTTAGATTTAGCTAACTCCAAGGACAAAAACCCAACTCTACTTGAGAGGTGAATGCATTCATGACACACTATTGGACATAATTGCATATTTGTGAGCAGTTTGGGATTATTTCCAACTAGGGTTTGAACCCATTTTTGGACCCAAATCACATATTTGGAGTGCCAAATAATTTTTATGCATTTCTACATTGGACGACTAGATCTAGGGACATTTTGGCATCATTTGAAGGTGGTTTCAAATTTTTTGGAGTTGTCCCTGATTTTATATGATTTTTCCTCTATTTTGGGTGATTAGAGTTTTGGAGGAATTGTAGATTTTAGTTTCAGATTTCAGTATCACTATTTTAGATTGCAAGTGCAAGGGTTTTGAGGCTACATTCACCATCTTTTGGACCTATTCTTAGTCTAGGGTTTCAAGGGTTTCATATTTTCCCTACCCAATTTGCATTAGAGGAGTTTTGAATGTTGATAAGGGCATTATTTTCAGCTTCATTTCCAGATTTTCATTGGAGGAGTTGTTGGTCTAAAAATACTCACAAAATCAATCCATATCTAGTCATTATCTTCTTCACATCATTGCTCTTATTGTCCAATATTACTTCATCGTAACCACGTATGTTTTCCTTGTCAATAAACTTCATTTTGGTGTGCAAATCAAACTTGAATAGATTGTTGTTGTAATTAGATCAGGATGTTATTAGGTATGATATACATTTTTTTCAAGGAGATATAAGAAGCTATTTATGTTCTTTCATGTTGTATTTCTATATATAGTTGTATGTTGTCATTTCATGTCATTGCACATCAAAACATAAACTGAAATCAACAAATAGATATCCAAAACCCTCAACATACTCAAAAAATCATATTGCATGCAAAGTGTTTGACAAAATGTCAAATAACCTAAACTAAAAATTCAAGGCAAAATAAGCAAGGGTTCTTACAATGGTATCAAAGCGTGCATGATTATTTTTCAATTGTAGAAGTTTAGAAATTATTCCATTGGGGATAATACAATGTAACTTTACTTAGGTGGTTGGCTCTAGTGTTGCTCACTCTTTGAAGAAGAAACCTCATCCTCTTCATTATGCCAAATCATCCCCAATGGTGGTTTGTAACCAATATGTGGTTGAAAATGAGGACTTGTACCAATGTAGGCATCTAGTGTGCAAATTCTTCAATCTTTGGCCTTCTCTTCTCGATTTTTACAAGTGAGTGTTGGATTCTTGGAGGCCTCTTATGGTAGATAAGATTGAGCTTTTCCCCTATGCTAAAGATTTTTTATTGCCTCTTCTGAGGATAAAAAATTGGTGTAAGGCAAGTTGTGGGCTTGGGGAGAGCACTATCTCTCTATTAAGCCTTAAGCAACTTCCTTTAACCCTCTTACTAAGCCACTAAATGTGCATCCAATGTGGGTTAGACTTTTGAAGCTCCCTCTACATTTTGGGGAAGTTTCATGTCATGAGGGCATTGGCAACTCTGTTTGTCACTTCTTGAAAGTTGATGATTCCACTTCCTACATGGGGCACTCTACTTTTGCTCACATTTTGGTGGATATTCACATCTCCAAGCCTCTTCATGAGAATGTCGTTTTGACAATTATGGATAGGCCTTGGACTCAATCTCTTGATTATGAGGGCCTCCCCTTCAGATGTCATCAATGCTTCTCCATTGATCACTTGGCAACAAATTTTCCTCTGTTGCATCACAAAAGTTCTGCTACATGGTGGAGAATACTAATGAATATAACTTAACTATTCATGTTTCTAATTCTCCGTCAAATGAATCCTCTCAAGAAGAGGAAGAGTCATTTTCTTCCGACGTAGCTCTAATGTGTCACTCAAACCCTATTGAGGAACCTCTATCCTTGACCTCACAACACAATATGCCCCCAACTTCAGACCAGCTCCAAACTACTCGTGTGGTAGATGGCCACCCTTCACCTTGTCATTCTATGGTTCTCACCTCATGTACTGACGAACTTTCCATCGTTTTGAAAATTTAGATGCTAATCTCTCTTGAACTATTGTAAGGAGGAAGAAAGGTCTTCCTATAGCAATTCCCTAAACTCATGTTCGAATTTTGGATGAGATCCCATCCCATGCCTAGTATTGTCTAAGAGAGACCTTGAGGGTTCCAACTCTTTCATTCACTTGTTGATGTTATTAGCAGCTTGGTAGTTTTTGTTCCTCTCTTTTGGTCATGTTGCTTCTCTGAATCAACTTTGATTTGCTTTGTCTTGCCTTATGGCAACTTTGTAAGTGGTTGCGACCCTAGTTTCCCACTTTCTTTTTTTTATGATCTTTTTGTACAAGGGTATGGGTTCTTTCAAAATCCCTACTTACCTTAATCAAAAACATGTTTATACATGGGACAACCTTGACTTGGTAATAAATAAAATGCCTCTCATCATCTCAAAAGTGAGCATTTAGAATTATTAGCTCAATTTGTAAAATAGGGGGCATCGACACTTTAAAACATCCTTAGTTGCCTCTCCCATTTTAGTGTTCATATGTATGTCCAAATTTGTTTAGCAGACTTTTCATGGATTCGTGCTTTTTCACTTGTAAGCATATATTTCATCCAAACACAATGCCTAATTTATACAATATAAAATTCTAACCTAATAATATGAAGACTACCGTTCAATCTCTAGTGCCATATCTACGCATCTTGATTTTCCTCAAGTATGTAGGATTGAGGATGAAACAACTTACAAGTTCCACTAGACTCATTGGTCATCTTAGAAACAATTAGCATTAAGTCAATGTAATGTGTAAAAATATGAGTTTTCTGAGAACTTGAAAGATTTTTTCCATGTAATGCATATACATGCTTAGAACTCAGATTTTTTCCATGTAATGCATATACATGCTTAGAACTTGCCTAGAACTTGAATCATTTTTAACATGTAATGCATTATATGCTTAGAAATTGAATCACTTTTTCCATATATTGGATATAGACATGCAAGAGATTGTTTTTACTAGAACATTAATCTTCAAATGCAAGATAACCAATATCAATTATGCATACACAATTATTTTAACCCCTCAGTTTTTAGCTCCCATTTTGTCTTTTATTGACCGATTTAAGATATGTCCATTTACAACCTCATATTAGTAATGTATAAGTGTTTCTGTTAATGTCTATATCCGCCGGGATTTCACTTTTGGGTTAATGGTTATAAAAAATGAACAAAATCATATATTGTTTTCACATCTGCAAATGCTGACAACTCGTCTTTGGAAAACAGAAACCTTTGCTCTTAGTCTAATCAGCATATTTCAAATCTAACATCACATCTTTTTAGTATCACTTAATAAGTATCAACTGGCTGTGAATCATACTGATCCAGAATTAGCATCTAACCCAGATGATTACCCACTTCATTAATAATACGGGATCTGCTGACAAAAACTGTTTATTGTCTTAACTCTTCAAGTATGTTCCTTTCCATCCAACATTCTGACTCAAGAACAATATTGACTTACAAAAAATGATACAGATTCAATTCAATTAAGCAGTTCTTCATGATAGGTCTTGATCGTCTCAAATTCCCCCAAAATCCATTCCTTAATGCTACTCTTTGTGCACAAGATTATTCTTGCAAACCTTCCATCCAAATCCATTTCAAGATATCTTCCAGCATATTCATTATGTTATCTTCCTCCCATTGCCTCTGATCCTGCATTTCACCTTGAGAGTAAGTTATAAAATTTCCCATTAAGTAAACATTATAACAGTAGACATGCACAAGCTACATAAATTTCTTTGCAGAACTCACCCTCAAATACTTGGTTATACTTTTGAGCTTAAAATCTACTTCATTTGACACTCTACCAGAAGAAGCTTTAAATTCAACTCTATTTGCATGTTGAAATTTAATGTTCCATGCTTTCCCAACAATGGTAGTAACATTGAGATTCCATGCTCCTTTGACCTTAAATCTGTTTCTCACTGAGCCTCCAAGGGGCCAGTGCAATCCTCCTTTTACACTCACTTCAATACAGGCAGATTTCACTATTCCTTCAATAGATTCTTTATCTTCTTCCTGTAATTTAGACGTACAAAGACTCAGTTACAGCCCATCTTCATCTGAAGTTTAATTCCAAATGAGAAGCCAATTGCAAATTTCTCTTCACACAATTAATTAAAGAATGCTAGACAATCTCTTGTTATTATGAAATTTGATACTCACACTAAGATCTGTCAAATACTTTTCTGTCACAACTATTAAGCGCACATCCATTGGTTTGTTCAAGCAAGATATATCTGCAACAAAGTGTCTCACAGGATCCAGCTCAATCTGCATATGTGACAAGGATATATAATCTCCATCAATGTACACCTTACAAAGGAAAGCATGGAAATGAAAATGTGACTGCAAAAGGACTTTTTAGTTCCTGCTTTCAAGAAGCTGCCCAAGTCTCTGAGAAATGAAAACAAAATCAAGAGGATGAAATTATATTCTAACATATATACTTTCTAGTCATGCTTAATAATTTTAGAGGTGTTACTTTCAAGTTGACATCATATAGAAACTATGGCTATGATGTATAATATTTCTCAACTATATTATTCACTTTATTTTAGCCAAAAAAAGAGGCCCTTTTTTCTTTAAATATACATGAATAAGTATGGCGAAACACAATAACAGCATTTGAAAGAGAATGATTACTTCTATTGAAAAAACACAGTGATATACAAAAATATGGAAAAAGAGAATAGTCCGTCCTCACCCAAAAAATTACTAAGCCACTAGCTACTACTCAGAAGATTCTGGGGCCAAGTGATATGGGTATGATCTTATGATAGATGTAATCTCCAGAAAATTAAGTGCAAGGTTAGAATATTCAGTATAAAAGCCTAAAGTTCAGTCCAGTTGAGCTCAATACTTTCAGAATAGTTGCAACATCAGACTTACAAAAGCAAATTCGCACTTACATTGGGAAACTAGTCCATCTTACAGAAGCAAAAGAATGTGTCAACAATTACATGGAATAAGCAGAAAAAGAGACGACCATAGAATCAGTGGTTCACAACATACCTCATTGGAATATGCTATCCTCAGATGAAGCAGCCTGTTAACCTAAAATGTGGTAACATGATTTTTTATGTTGAAAGCACTAATACTTTTTGCCTGAATGTCCATTTTTAATTAAAATTCAATAATGTAAATAGCCCAAACAAAAACAAGTTTTATTTTATATGAATTAGTATGTACCCCTTTGTGCTTCCATTTGTAGTCAATGAGAAAAGAAACATCTGTTCTCCTTTCAACTTCAGAGAAAATAACTTATCTTTCTTTCCTATTACACTGACTCTTTACCAATTTAGGCCATAGCAGCATTCCACTAACACAGCAGTGACATAGCAAACTGAAAGTGTAAATGGGATTTTCCATTACTTGGATTTAAAATTAAAAATTTGACAAACCATAAAGCAATGAAATGTTTGGAAAAGCAATTGGGAAAACTGGAAGGATTACTATTTCATGTCAAATATAGTATGTAGAGATTGAACAAATATAAGACATAAAATTTACAATGCCAGCAAGGATACTAATTCAAATGACTCTTCTCACTTCGTCATTAACAAACCCTAACTCTGTAATTCTTGCTAATAATGATCCTAGAGATTCCAAATCTTGGCATTTCCGGTTGTGCAAATGTTGTATGTAGTAATGGTTCCGTCCTACATGAGTCTACCGCATTGGATCTCGGTCAACTAGATCCCCATTCCCTGAGTTCGTGTACCAGTTGCCTCTTTCATTCCCTGCAAACAGAGGCCTGATTGTAGTTCTTTAATCACTCAAGTCCTATGGTGCCTGAGGGAGCTTTCCCTTCTAGCACATAGTTCTTCTACACTCTACAGTCAATCAAATTTCTCCATCTAAGCCAAATGTTGCTCTGCTGAAGCTAAAGATAAGACAGCTGGACCTTGTTCCATGTTTTGAGATTCATCATATACTCACGCTTGGGTATGATGTCCTAAATGAAGAGGTAAAATACTCCAATCTGGAACTGATTTACAACTTTAGTTCTTTCTGGCGTAGTCTATCTAAGTTACATGACTAGATTTCTAAAACATGGATCCCTAGTCTCAAGGATCTACTAGAGATCATTCCCAGTGCTTAGGGAAAAAAATTTCTGCAGAAAGTGTTGTGGTTCTGGGATAAACATGATTTGCAAGTAAAGTCACGATTCCCAACCTTTGACCCCATGACGGAAACCTTTTCCATTATGCCAGTTCTACTCTTTCGTAAGTATTGAGAACTCCTTAGGCAAATATTTTGCCTTAGACCCAAAAACTAATTGGCAGATTCATTCTACTTCAGCTCGAACCCAAGTGGAGATAAACATCTCCAAATATCTGTCAAATGACATTGGCTCATGTTGGAGGACTGTGTGTGAAAACAAATTCTGGACCATGAGAATATAGCATTCAGATATAGAAAATGCTTCTTAGTAGGCCATATTGCTGCAGATTGCCAAGCAGGTAAACCAAAAGTCTCCAAAAAGGCCAATTGGTGGCAAGGTGACTACTTATCACATTTAACAATTAAGAGGGTTATGCCCAACTCTTCTAACGACTCAGAAAGCTCCCCAACTATTGTCTCTCCTAAGCCACCTCTTGCGGATGGAACACTGAAGAATACAATCGTTCACTTAGTTGTGGGGGATAGGCTACCTCCTTCCCCTCATTACTATGCTAATATTGTTTGCTCCTCCCCTATATTGGTGTTTAGGTATGTGCTGCTTGAAGGCAGATAGTGCTAGTGGCAAAGGTTGTTCTAAATCTACTAAGAAATTGGATAAGCTACTAGCTTTTGGATAAACCACGGATGCCTCTAAGTTTGTTTTTCCCCTGCTTCCCACTCCTTCCTTTAGATCTAGCAATGATATGTGGCGATCAAGTTACTCAAGCAAATGAATGGGGCATTAGCACTAATATTCTGAACTCTCTTTTGGACACTATTAATCAATCACTATCTACCTCTCTTGCTTCATGTTATGTCCCTTTTTAGATTTTCAATCAACTACGCAATTTTGTGATCTCTCTAGCACATACAATATAGAGCATAATCAACTATTGAATGGCAACATGAAATCCAATGATGGAATCCTCAAATCTGGTTTTCAATTTATTATATTAGCTGAAAAATTACAAAGTTTAATATGCATTATGGAAAAGTAAATTTTCAAAAATTAAATCATAAATGTTCATTTATAGGCTGTTATACTGTTCCACAGATGGCAGACTTGTGCTGGAATAAAATCAGATTCAATTCCTTGCTCAGATAACCATTGATTGACTGAATTTTTACTGTGTTTAGTGTTGTACGACAGCTGGTGAAGGTGGTTGCAGATCTAGTTGGAATGTGGATGATATTTTCTGATTGGTGATGAAATATACTGTACTGCAGCTAGATCTATGTTGTGGTGACTAGAATATGTTGTACAGTAGCTAGATACACCTTGTGGCAGTTGGAATGTTCCCTTAAATCCTCACACACAATCACCAATGATGAAATATAGCTTGATTTGCTTGCAAATATTGACTGATTTGTTCCTTCACAAATTGAAATCTTCGTATAAATCACTATTATCAGCACAATTGTGATCCCTAGGTAGAATCACCCCTCATGGACAAGAGGGTTTTTTTCCTCCAATCCAACAATGGCAACCAAGAGGGTTTTCATCCTCAAGATCGCCTACACCAAAGGGTTTCATCATTGTTCCACAAGGTTTCAAGGACAAGGGAATGTGGGGACGCTATAATAGGTTTCAGGGACGAGGGGACCAAGGGCCTAAGTTTGGATTGGATGGCAGCATGGGACAGCGATAGGGTGATGGCAAGGGGGTGGCACTAAAATACATATAGTAATTGAAAAACTAGTTATAAAAAGATGTAAAGTATAAGAATTATAAATGAAACTTTGGCAAACTAATGTTAACATTTGAATTTTGAAGTGAACATGAACAATTTAACAATGAAAATGTTGAATTCAAAATATATATTATATTTTTATTATGATGATTACAATGACAAATGTTCAAAATAACAAAATGGAGTGAAGTGAGGCCTCTAAACATCCCCAAACTCCTCATCACTAGAAATGTTGGAATCCACATGGTCAAGCTCCTCCAAACTAATGCCAACCAGCCTTGTCTACGTAGTATCCTTATCAACATGTGTTGGCTCCTCTAGCTCTACATCCCACTGTGATGTTGGACTCTACTTGTACGTAAGTGTCTTGCGATCAATGAGACCCAAGGAACTATCTACAACCACAAACTTCTTTGCTCTCCTAGAGGTAAGCATGTTCCTCTTAAGAGAGTGGATGAAGCTATAAGTAGACTAGTTCCTCTTAGCAACAAAAGAACTAGAAACCTAAGATAGAAAACAAATGGATAGAGAGATAGTCAAAGAAATTGGCCCATGTGTAGTCCATCACAAAATTAGGTCCTCCTGTGCCATAGTTTCCATATCCATCTTCACCTCCTCAAAATAACCCTTAAGAGTGGAAAATTTTGTCCACTCAATACAAATGATGTCAGCCTCTACAAGATCATACATCTTTGGATGGCTTCATGAACCCGACCTTCACCTCAACATCAAGTATGGGTGTAACTCTACCAAGCCTTTACATGTACCACTCGGGGTTCAATGCATAGGCAGCCATGTGCAAGGGAGTGTTGATCTTCCATCTCTAATGAATGATTGGTTGAATGTGGTCATTGTAGAATGCCAATGTGGGGCCCTTCTCTTGCACAACAACCTACATTTGGTCCAGCATAGAATCATTGCACTCATACACTTCTCCAATGCTAGGTGTATTGGCATCCCCATATCTAATCACCTAAAAGACTGGAGTAATGATGGAGACAATATATTTTGCATCACCCCAAAAAGCATCACTCTTCGCTACATCCTTCACCCTCTTCCCCTACTCTATCTTGGACTCACACTACCAATTCCATTCTATTTTCATAACCATTAGTTGCAATGCCTCTTGCAACTCAAGCATCCTCTCCAAGAGAATGAAATAAGATACATATCTAGTCTCCATAGTTTTCAAGAATTCCTTCTTAAAGAAGGTCTTGAAAAGTGCATGTGAAGTGTGGTGGTTGCAAATAAACATCTACACATGTCTAGCATCATTGACCATTGCTTTTATCCAATCAATCTTCCCCATGTCCTTGAGTGCATTATTCATGGAATGCAACAAAGAGTTCGCCAAATAAGTCTATAAGTTGCCTCAATTAACTTTCTTGCAACTTTGCACACATGGGCCACATCTATCACTACTTGGATCACATTTTGTGGCCCAACCTCCTCTATAGCATCTTTGAGGATCTGAAACAAAAAATCAACATCCTTGCAATACCCTGAACAATCAACTACCTTAAGAAAATAAGGATCCTTTGAACATGTAACCATGATATTGATGAGTGGACAATGCCTAATGTTTGTCCACCCATCCATGACTGCTACATCCACTTGTGGCCCAAGATTCCTTCATTTTATCCATTAACATATTTATCTTGAAATAGTTCTTATCCAAGATTGTGGTCCTCAATTTTGTCTCCCCTAGTGGCATACATGATGGTCCTACCCTTGCTACCTTCACCATCGCCTCCTTATAAAAGGAGAGTTACCTACATGGAATGGAATGCCATTGGCAAAGAAGAATTTGTCAATGGCATCATCTACCTCATCCTTCACTTGCACATTGGATAATTCTACTACTGGGATAGGAGCATCACTTGTCATCTTGTGTTTCCCCCTAGCCTCTCCTACCCTTGAAGTGGAAGAAGTTGGCATATGTGCAACTAGCCTCTACCAAGTAGTAGTAGAACCTTGTCTTTGATGACCCCTCGGCCTCATAGACAAATAAACAGATGTAGGTGCATTGTCTTCACCATTTGGACCACCCCATAACTTAAATATCTCGACCTAATAGTTCATTTTTTTTTCCAAAGTTTCACATTCTTCTACACCTTTTCCTCAAATACGGAGGTGGGCATTAAATCTGGTAATGCTGCCCTTAAATTCAAGCTTAAAAAGTGGCATTTCCACAACCTACTGCCCCCAAATGCCCCAAGTTGGACTTGTAATTTTGATATAAAATTATAAGTTTATAATTTTAAAATTAAATTTCAAACTATGCATAATGCAAGGGATTAAGACACAAAAAAAAAATTTGTGTGTTTTTTTACTTCAGGTCACACAAAGGCAGAAGCAAAGGATAATACAAATAAAAAATCTTTGTTCATAATACTTTTCAACTAAGGATTTCACTTATGTTTTTCTTACTTCAGGTCACATGAAGCACAAAAGCAAAGGATACATAAAAGTTACAACCCTAGTTTGACAAAATTAAAAAAATGAACATCTATAAGTAGACCTTTTTAAAAATATGACTTGTATAATTAAACAAAATGCAAAATTCAAAACAAAACTAACAACTATTGAATTTAAAATTTAAAATTGAAATTTGCAACTTGGTATACGAATTTTATCAATATTGATGACAATATACAGCCATGTCTATGGATTCTATAAACATAAATCATGAAAATAATAAAGAAATTTTGAAAAATCAGTCATCAAAGCCTACCTCTTGCTTGAAAAATAGTTGGCAACTTGGCATCACTTCTCTTCTTGCTCTTCTTCTTGCTCCTCCTCAACCCTTTTGCTCTCCACTCTTACTCCTTGCACTTGCAACTCACACTCACACTCACACTATCAACTTCTTGTTGATTTGTTTTGTGAGTTGAAATGAGGATAGGAGGCAATTTCATAGAGTTTGTGGAGTTTGGGAGGGGCCCATAGGCCATTAGAGTTCAGCCTTGGGAACGGAGTTAAAAAAAAATGATTGTTGGCTGTCTGGCTGCAAGAGATGCCTTCGCATTCCCGTGATAGTTGAGAGACTCTTGGGAGTCCCCCAGATGTCTCAGGGACGTCCCATAGATGGCACCACTAATGGGAAGGCAATGAGGGTACATCCCCCCAAGTCCCTGTGTCCTAGAGATGTCTCCATGCCAAAAGTACAAGATTTTTTTGGGGGGACGCGTGCCTTTGGAACACTAGTTTTCATCCTCAAGTGCTAAAAATCTACAAAAAGAAATTGACAACAATAGATGATTGAAATGACCAAATCAACCTCCTATAAATTCTCTTTGGGACCTCAATTTGATTTCTTTTCCCTCCAAGGTGCTTCAAAACACCTTTTCCTTTTTCCCTCCAAAACAATTTAGTGAAAATAGACAAAATCTTCTCAAGAACAAGAGACTTTGAACAGCTGCTAATAAGGGAAGCAACTAAAAATCTTGCAGCACCTCCTCAAACATGTTAGGTAACTTTTTTGCCAAATGGGACCTTCAATGTGATAAATTTTCTCTAAGATATATCCAAGTGCTGGTTTTGGTATAAACTCTTGATAATTATGGGAAAAGAGCTGAAATTTTCATATTGGATGGGAACAATTAAGCATTTTTTGGGAAACAATGCCAAAGCAGTGCTGGTTTTGGTATAAACTCTAGATAATTATTGGAAAAGAGCTGAAATTTTCATAGTGGATGCGAACAATTAAGCATTTTTTGGGCAACAATACTCCCAACCATTCCCAACATGGCCAAAGCAGTGCTGGTTTTGGTATAAACTCTGGATAATTATGGGAAAAGAGCTGAAATTTTCATAGTGGATGGGAACAATTAAGCATTTTTTGGGCAAAAATGCTCCCAACCATTCCCAACATGGCCAAAGCAGGTGTTTTTGTCTTTCTAGGGCAATAGATTGCCCCAAGAAATTGGTATAGAACTTTCTGACCCCAGCTATCTCTGGGACAGTCAAGGGATAACCGATAACCAAGCATCCCTACTCATCTGGCCAAGGAGTCCCCTCACTGTCCCCTATAGGGGAGATTTCCCTGCTTGTACAGGAACATCTTGGGAACATCCTACCTTGCAAGCAGCAGTGGGGCCTTTAGGGAAACATTTCATCCCTATCCCCAAATCCTAGGGATGTCCTTATCATGGAAATGTTTGTTTCCGAGGGGGATTAATTCCCATGGAACAATATAGGAATCATACTGGACGTAGATTGAAATAGGTCATGTTGGGCATTTCTTTACAAATTTGGACTAATATGCACAATTTTTTAATTTATGGAGTAGACCTTAGCAAAAATTGCAATCTCCCCTTTTAGAATATTCCTAAACCCTACAATTTTTTTTTCCAATTTATGCAAAACTGCAATAAATAAGATATGCATTATAGAAGCTATTGAACTTCATTAATAAAAATTGTAATGTCCCATTTCAGAACATTCCTAAACCCTACAATACTTTTTTTCTAATTTTTGCAAAACTGTAAGATATATGAAATACAGAATAGCAGCTATTCAACTTCATTAATTATCAAATATAATATTTAAGGAAAATATTTAAAAACTCATAAATGATGATGCAAGGCACTGCAGAAAACCTTTTTCATATTATATTGAGTACAAATATACATTCAGCAAACTGGATATGAACAAGTCTTTAGTTAAATGCTAATAAAATGTCAATGTATTCACCAAACTGCAGGGATCCACTTACAAATAATGTTAAGGATGCTGTCAGCAGTACGACTAGGAGCACACATTAAACAGCAGTGAAAAAACTTACTATAGGCTGCAATTAACAACTGAAACACATGGTTTGACTGAATATAAAATGGTACAGTGACTCAGTAATATGTACAGTAACCCCGATACTTATTATAACAGTTGTGATAGCTTGTAGGAGGTAGGATAATGTTGAGGGTAGGTACCGATAGGAACATCAACAGCAGCGATTAATATTCAACTGATTCTATAAGCTATCATTAATGGAATCCTTCACCCTAAAAATTTGGACTCATTTGCAAACTTCAACACCACTAAAAATCTCAATAACCAAACTGAAAACTAGAAATGACTTCAATCTTTCAACACAAATGCAAGTGCTAAATTGAATCATCTCACTTGGATAAGAGGGTTTTGTCCTCCAATCCCAATTAAAAACCAAAAGGATATCCATCCTCCAAATTTCCACACATCAAAGGTTTTCATCCTCAAATGGGAAGATGAACACAAATGCTCAAGCTTTGGAAAAGAATTTAATTGCAATGACAAAAATAGATAATGCCTTTGATCAATTTTCCCTCCTATAAATTTCTTTTGGGCCCCTCAATTTAAATATCATTTTGCCTCCTAAACACTCCCTCCAAAGTGTTTTAGAATACATTTTTAAAATTAAATATTAGATGAGGCCTTATGATGTAATAAAATTTAAAATGTGCCTATAAATATAATTATTGTCTCGCCTTAAAATATTATTATTTACATTTCCCTAACTTATCCCTTAACCTACAGGAAATGAGGAAATAGGTCCCCAATTAATTTAATTAGAAAAGGGGACATGACAAAAATTGTTTTAACCATTAGCAGAAGCAATTGTCAAAATCAAGAGAGACAAATAGAGCTATAAAAATTTAAACCAACGCAGGGATTAAGACACAACAGAGTTAGACCCAAAAAAATCTCAAATTTAAGGACAAATACAATGCACGTTAGGATCCTACAAAAGTCCTCATTACTATTTTCTTTACCTATGTGAAATAAGACAAAATCTTAAATGTTAATCAAAAGCATTTTCTTCAAATGTTGTACATAAAATGCATTGAAAATTGTATGTGATGTCATAATACTAGATTGAATTTTCATATGAAATCCTCGTAAAAGATTTTGAGAAACCAATGTTCTGCAATGAGGAAGGACAATCCACATAGCTCATTCCCATTCTATTCTACTTGATGGAATGTGCTAATCCCGCTTTAGTCAAATGTTCCAATCTTGCAAATTTTTCATTACTTTTTAATTCATTGCATGTTTCTAGTAATCATCATTTTTGCATTTTTCCTTGAGAGACATTCAGCAGTCCTTTGAGAGATTAGACATAAGGCAAGTTGACAAAGACATGAAATAGAATTTTTCTCATTTCATCCATCAACAGATGCCCCTTGTTGCAAGATGATTTCCTCTAAAATGATGTTCTAGGATATAAGCATGTTTACTTTTTGATAATACATCTATGTCAGCAAGAATTATACCACTTATGTTGGGATATGTTGTGAGATGAAAGCAGCAGAAAAGAAATACTAGAAATGTACCTTGTTGAGTTCAATTTGATTACCATCTGTGCCTTTCTTGCGACATGTCAGCCCCAAAACAACATCAGGATTCAAAGCATCCTCAATCTACATTAGTAACATGTGCTTAAGTTAACTTCTCATATCACTATAAATCTAGCGTTAGATTATATCAAGACTGCAAGAGTATTATAATTAAATTATTTTTAATTTGTTGCTTTAAAGCACCTCTTTTTCAACAAATGATTTCCATGGATGGTACAATGAAGAAATAATCACCTGAATAAAATACACAACTTTCTCTTTTAATGTTGGTGAGGCCAAACCTGCAATGGTCCTTTCTTTTAAGGCTTCAAAAATATCTGTTGGAATGTGTGTATCAAATGTTTTCTTCAATGGAGTTTGAAGACCTTTTTCACCCTTCATAGTTTTCTCCAGGATGTCTGAGCTGACACATTCATGCCATGCTAATCCACCACTACATTACAATGATTAGTGAGTAAATTAACATCTAAGTTGCCCCATACTTGCATTCACATATTTCTATATAATTAAGATTCTTTAGCAATATGTTGTGTAATTGTATAATATTATACTTCTCATGCATGGTCAGAATTAAAGCATTGAAATCTCATTTATGCAGCACCTACTAAAAAAACCTTTTAACAGTATAGATGACAATCCATTAGCTCCTTATATCTACATTTTTTTGCTTTTGATGAAAAAATGCCAACAATCTAAAAGAATATTGTTAAATTATTTCTATCAAAAAACTACACTATTACCAGGAACAAATATAATCATTAAGCATATTATGGTGCTAGGAGATGTATGATCAAACCTCAAAGCATATTAATAATTCAATATTGAAATCTTTATTTCATTTGCTCAAGATTTGAGCAAACTTTCACAATTTTCCCTAAAACTTGTGTCCCACTTCATATAACAAACAGGCAAATATAATTTTCCCAAAAAATCTACAAATATGCTTAGTACCTTTCCAATGAATATAAATAGCTATTATAGAAAAATAGCTAATCTATCTATGTGCTAAACTATTGTTTTGTTTTGTAAAATATAACCAGTCAAGTATACTGTAATTGGCCAGTGTTCATCTTGTCTACAATTAGCCTGTTACACCTTTTTTAATATATTTCCTCTATGTGCTCATCTTTCACAGTGGTTTCATTCACTGCTGCAAAAATCATGAATAAATCATTACTAATCACCACTTGCAGGTATGGGGATCCAAGTCAACTTGAATCACTGATTTTTTTAATGAGCTCAATTCCCAAGAACATTTAATCAGAGAAAATGATTTCTATTCTGCCTTATATAAACAGTTTTTTAAAATTTTAAGCCTCATATTTACTATCCAGAATTCAATTTTTTGACGACAATTTCAGAATTTGACAAAGAAAAAGTATTGGAGACCAGAATCAACTCACATTGGATCAAATCCAATCAATTAGGGTATGATTCCTGAGGCTTTCAATATTTTCCTCTGATTGCTAGTAAAATTCTTAAGGCCAATACTAAGATGATTCATTCAGAATTCACCATTGTGCAGAAAGATTGGCAATTCAAAATTGTAATTAAAGATTTCAATTTTGTATATCAGTTGTAGGTCTAAGTTTAAAGCTAAATGTAATTGTTTACTCTTCTGAGTGAATTGTTGAGGTCGCAGGAGGTCAACAAATCATAAAGGAAAGATAACAAGAGAAATATATTCATGGCCTTCAATTTACTTGCTGGTCACCACAATTAGCCGCAGCAAATACCTTTTTATGCAAGATTAAAGTTACAAGCAGTCACGCAGGTCATAAAGGGGTGCAGAATGAAAGAGGGTAAGTTTAAAGCCGATGTTGCTAATGTTGGACAGGAAATACAGTTCACAGCAGGTAGAATGTGGGTTATTTGAAGTCGGGTTTGGCGTGAAAACAGGGTGACGTACATAGAGGAGGTCGCAGCAGCATTTTAACAAGTTTTAACCTACCACCATCCATTACTTCGAGAGTTACCTGCTCGTCTAAGGCCTGCAACTCTTCCTTGCATCATGCTTTAAATTGTGGGGGATTCTAGAATGGTCCTGAGACCTTCTACATCAGTTGCCAGACTCCAAAGGAGACATAGTAACAAGCCAGGGAGGAGCTGTAGTATTATAATGATCTATAATTGGTATTTGGTAGCACCCAGCTTATGAGAAAATTGTCCTAGTCTAAGTCGCATAGTTCGCCGAATCTCAAGCATGAGATACGGATTTTGACGAACTTGTATTTTTTTATAAAATTCGTTGAAATTCGTTATCATATTCGTACGGACGCATTTTCCATTTAAAATATTCTTAAAATGCATTTTTAAAAACGTTTTATAGGGTTTCGATGAGTGTTTTTCTATGAAAATATTTGCTTGAGCAATGGCTGATGCAGGAGATGAAAATTGCAAAGGATCGGACACAGAAATTCCCGTATTCTCCCGTCTGTATATTAAGCGATATGTTTATGCCAAGGGTTCACAATTACGGCGCCAAATTTGGGCTTCCCACCGTGGTTTCCCATCCCTCGGGAGCATTTGGCATTTATGTTTTAAACTCATTGACGAGGCATACACCGCAGTAGAATGTGGAAGAAGACGAGTGTTTCAAGCTGCGTAAATCCGACCTGCCATTCCATGTGCGCGTCTCCAAACATTAAACATAAATATCACAGTCCGGAAGTATTATATCATTATAAATTAAACATATATTATTTTAAAAAATATCAGAGTAATAAACTATATATTTGAACACCCGACTATTATAAATATATATGTTTAATTTTATTTTTTCGTTTATAATATTAAATTATATAAATTAAACATATATTATTAAAAAAAAATCACAGTATATGTTTAGTTTTATTTTACTTTTATATTATTAAACTGAGAATTTGATAATATTAAAAATATATTATTAAAAAATTGAAGATATACAGATTAATATATTAATAAACATATAAATGATAATATAATATTATAATGTTTATTAATTATAATATAATATTATAATAAATTATAATAAGGCGAATTTAATCTGAATTTTTTACTTTTCAAATGTTTTCCTTGCCGAATTTCATCCAAATTTTAATGTAATTCGAATTCAAACCTTGTGACTTAAGGTCACTCAACATTTTTTCCTATTATTTTCAAGAGTGAACTTTATTCAAAAGTTCTTAAAATAAGAAAGGATCTTAGTAACCCTTTATAAGGTAAAAACCCAATATCTTGCCCTTTCAAAGTAGATTTATATTTTAGCCAAGCCTTAAAAATTCTATGTCTAATTGGAAAGGAAAGCAACATCTGCAAAACAAATGAAAGCACCATTTCAAAATTGAAGGATATTTATGCAAAAGAATGCTAAACACTGGCAAAATTCTAGTGAAGAGAAAAAAATGTGTAACCACGAAATAGTATTTTCCCAAATCGAGCTGCAAACAAAGGCTTTGGCGTTTTGACATAATTCTCAACATCTTCAAACCTTCTCTTAAATCACCCTTTATCTTCTCCCATGTGTACCTCCACGAATGAGTCTCATTAATTATTAAGGATCTCATATCATTTTTCACATCTAATTTAAAAAATAAAGAAAAAAAATTAAAGCAAAATAAAGGTTGCCATTGAGACGCCCAAAAAAAAAAGAAAAAGAATGAGAAAAATTTATAGAAAAAAAGGAGGCTGTTAGAATCTTGAATTTTGGAATCTAATTTTTCATTACAATTCTAAAGAAGAAACCTCTTTTTCAGCACTAAAATTTGCTGTTAAAAAAAACTATGAACTTGGTAATCCTGAACAGAAAAATTTCAATACACATCAAATGTAGGGGTATAAAAGTTTCAAGGTCATTACAATCAAAATTCCAAGAGAGCAAAATATTAAATTAAAATAATACTTGCCACTGAAATAGCCCTATAAGATTTTTATTCAGAACTTAATTTCTACATTACAGCTCTGAAATATGAAACCTCTTTTCAGCACTAATCCTTAAACTTACAATCACAACAAATACATGATTTTTTCAAAAAACTGAATGTCAAGGAAAAAACTTATACCAATTTTAGAAGTGATGGCCATCGAAGAAACCCTGAAATATTTATATTACACCATCATGGTTGCTAAACTTTTTATTATTATTATTAAAAACCAAGTGAGACAAACAGAGGCTACAACATTTTGAATTTAATTACTATTGAAGTAGCCCCAAAAGATTTTCTTCACGCTGAAATAGCTACTAAATTTCTAAATAATCTGAAAATCAAGAAAAAGAACAGAGGAATCCAAAGGGTTGTGGTGTAGTGGTAAAACGTGCATCCATTAAGAAAGCAACCTGACCTCAAATAACAACACCGCAATGAGGCAACCCATATTGTGGAGGACATATAATCGGTGCAGGACGGAGGCTATTCCTTGCAGAACCAGTCTAGCACAGGTGATTTTCCTAGTTACCCTCAAATAATCCAAAATGCCAAAAAGAGATCTAACAATTTCAAGAATTGATTTCAAGAATTGATTGCCATTAATTTAGCCCTGAAATATTTCTTTCATACTGACATAGCTGCTAGGTTTTCTTAAACAACTTAAAAATGAAGAAAAATAACGAGACTATATCAATTAGAAGTAAATTCTAAATTGTTTTTTTTTATATAAATAAGGGGCCGAAGTCAAGAAGATTGTATTAAAATTAAAAGTATAAGGATTTACAAGACTTGAAGCCTCAACAGAAGATAAAATAAACAGAATCATGACTTAAATTTCTCCTGCTCTTAGTAACTCCACAAATAAGAATTCCCCAGGCCTCAAAATCATTGAAAGTGTGACCAGACTATCTTCAACCCGCAAAATCAGCTAAGCAAGCATGGATCTTGTAAAGAAGAAGAGGAGGAACAACACAGGTATAGTTAATGTTGAATCACAGCGGGTGACCTGCTCTTGTGATGATGATGCATCAACCTCATCCTCGACCTTGCCTTTGTCAATTAAAGCCATTATGCAACAGAGAAAGCATCATGATGCTGGGAATAATCAAGTAACATTGTATACAAGGACCATGGACCATTTGAATCCGCAAGATGGCAGCAGGGAAGGCATTTTTAAAGCAACCATGACAAGTAATAAAGTTATTCCTCAATACACTTCAGCCTTTTCTTCAGTGCAAACAGTTTCTCAGCACATGTATGGGGAAGATGAACCCCATAGTGTATTAAACAATTTCAACAATACAGATGTGCCTACTGATCAACTCTTTGTAGATAGATTCAATGAACTAAATGGGAGTTTAAATACTAAACAATAGCTTCAACCACAGACGAGTGTGAATCAAGCAGATCATGGAACTACTGCAATTCATGGTGATGCAAATGCAGTATTTGGACCACCTTTGGTCATGAACATCAGTTCAAATGAACTCTGTGGAAGTACAGCTAATTGGTAGAGGGATGGATTCGATAGTTGATCTGACTGTCTTTTTGCGACATCCTTCCAGCACCATCTAACTATTTCTATGGCAACCTTCGAACACTCTATGACTGTCTTTCTGCGACATCCTTCCAGCTCTCTTTGACTTTCTTTCCGTGGCATCCTTTCAGCAATCCCTGACTGCAAACTACATGTACAAGAAGTACTAAAATATTCTACAGAAGATTACTGTAAAACAAGTATTAAAGAGTAGTAAGATATTGATGCATCAGTCCATCCAATAGTAAAATATTTTTTGAAGAAATCTGGAACGTGGTCTCCATTATAAAGTCAAATGAGGGCACCACATGAACAATACATTTTTTTCATTAAAATAATACATACAGAGTGAAACCAATTCTGCAATGTGGACCTCTTTGCAAACGGTGTTTGTAGTAGCCATTGTTTCCTTCTCTTCCTTCTTACTTGACTCTCCACTCTTAGAATCCTAAACATCTCTCTACTCTTCCACTTGGATGTCCTTAAAAGCCTTACCCACATGAAGCCTTGCTCCTCATGGAGTTATCTGTTTAAATGTCGTTCCATCAGCGCCCATATTTTCCAATGCATCTACCATTGTATTGCCTTCTCTATAAATATGGTTAATCATTACATTTTCAAACTTATCCATCAGGTTTATTGTTGAATCTAGTAAAGATTGTAATTTCCAGCTCAACACTTTCTTAGCTCTTATCGCATTTACCACAATAGTTGAATCCCCTTCAATTTCTACCTTTTCCAAGTTCAATTCTATGCAAAGGGATAGCCCTGACACTAGAGCCTTAAATTTTGCCATGTTGTTTGTATCAATCTCCAATGGTTTTGAATATCTTGCAATAGTTTTTCCCTGCCAAGAGTGAATCACACCACCTGCTCCTGATGGACCTGGATTCCCTTTGGATGCTCCATCAAAATTCAGTTTGAACCATCCAATATTTGGAGGTCTCCATTTACAATTTGCTTTGTTTTGTTTGCTGACTGGACACCCTTTCCCAATAACTTGAGGAGTTTTTAGACCAAACTAGTTCTTGAACATACTGTCATCCCAACCTATATAAAATTTTGTTTTTTTGCTTTGGGCATGAATTCTCGAGTTCATTGTTTCCACAATGACAACTTCAATCTTAATCATAAGCATTTCTATCTCCATGGATTTCCTTTGGAATACTCTCCTATTTCTCTCCTTCCATAGTTCACATATCAAAATTGAAGGAGAAATGATCCAAAAATTTCCACACAAGTTGTACCTAAAAAGAATTGGCCAAGATTTGAATAGTGTGAATATATCATTTGGCAATGTTGATATCCAACCAAGTTTAGCACAAAGCCACTGCCAGCATTCAAGGGAAAAGGGGCATGTTAGAAGCAAATGTTTGACATTCTTCTCACTATTGTAACATAGTGAGCATCTTGAAGGGCCTTGATATCCAATTCTTTTAAACCAATCTGCTGTCAAAATTCTACCTTGCAATGCCGCCCATGTGAAGAGGCCAGCCTTTGGCATGCACACTTTATTCCAGCATAATTGGATAGGTAACTGGGTTTTGGTTTTTTCTTGCTGCCCAAATGTTATTTTATAGCCATCCCTCACCTTATACTAGCCTAATTTTGATCCATTCCAAATAATCTCGTCCCCTCCTTGCTTAAACAAAATAAATCTGTCATTTAATACTTTTCTAAGGTTATTAATCTCCACCAATGGTATGTCAAGGTCTTCAAATTGTTTCCACTCCCATTTGCAAGCTTGGTTATTGTCTGATAATATAATGTAGTCACTTACATGAATACCCCATTTGTCTGAACAAATTTGGCTAATTCTGTCCATGTCCATTAAATTACTAATAATAGGGTAACCTCCCCATGAGTCATTCCAAAATAGTGTTTTTTTCCCATCCTTTACATTCCATGATATATGATTAAGAATAATATCACTAGATTTAGCAATAAAGTTCCAAATACGGGACCCCCTAGAAAAATTTATGACTCTTAATGCCTCTTCACTATTTAAGTTAGTGAGGTATTTGCTTCTAATGATCCTAACCCATTTGAGGTGTTGTTCCTTGTGTATTTTCCAGAATAGCTTAGCCTCAAGAGCCTTATTCTGCCATAACTGATTTTTGATACCCGTGCCTCCATGCTCAATTGGGTTGCAAACCTTATCCCATGCAATCAGATCAAACTTATTTCTTGTGTCTGTGCCTTGCCAAAAGAATTTTCTCAACTTCTTCATCAGGGCCATGTACACTCCACTTGGCATTGAAATGCAGGACATTAGATAAATGGGAATGGCTGATAGAGTTGCTTTCAACATTATAATTCGCCCTGCCCATGATAACCACTTTGATTTCCATGACTCCATTCTCCT